>JAZKJV010000104.1:402707-688287 GCA_037367405.1 Ottelia alismoides
TCCACTTGTTGAGTAGGGCCTTGTTCATTTCCTCTCGACTACACACACCAAGTCCACCATCTTCCTTCGAGCATTGAACAGTCTTCCAATCCACCAACAACATCCCATTTGACTGCCTAGAAGACGACCAAAAGAAGCCTCCCATGATACTCTCAAGCCTCCTCCGCACTCCCATGGTCAAAAGGCTAGAAAATAGGAAGAAAATGGGGATCGCAAACAACGCTGAACGCAGCAACACCAGCCTGCCACCTCTAGACAAGCACATGGGCTTCCACCCCGCTAGCATATGCTCCATTTTCTCAATCATTAGTAACCAACTAGTCAAGTGCATCCTCCCAACTACCAGCAGCATCCCAAGTATTGCAAGGGCATATCTCTATGCGGGGAACAAAGTCAGCCGGCACATAGGCCAATCTCCCCATCGTCCAAGCTGAAGGGGACGAATTCTGACTTCCGGGCGGATCGGTACAATATCAATATCGATATTTCCTACACTGCTTTAAGCATGCTCATCATGTTATAGGAAATAGTATTTATGTATTCATTATTTCCTTTTGAGGTAATTTCCGTGAGTTATTTCACTCTATGATTCTCTTCTATAAAAAAAACAAGTCATTTATTCCTTTCAATTTCGAGAATGACCTAAGATAAATATGAATGGAGACAAACAATCCATGTAATTAACCCTATTTAATGTGGAAAAAAGGCTTTGTTGTTGTTATATGGTATCAAAGCGGTGATTCTAGACTAGAGCCCTGAATCCCCTCGACATCATGAAACCCTACCCATCACCCTTTCCACCACGATATTGGTGTGTGTACGTGGACCTCCTCTCTCCCAAACCTGTGTGCCTCCCCTCAAGCATTGCGCCATCGTGAAACCCTAGACCATCGCGTACCTCTCTCTGAGGGATCTTCGCGCTATTGCAAGACCTACGACGATGCTCCACGCCATCGTGGTGAACGATGTCACGCATTGCATCAATGCATCTGCAGAAAACGATGCCTTAGCGATGATGTGTGTAGGATCACCACGTAAGGGTGCTACCACATCTCAGGAACCGTGCCAAACACCAGTGGTTCATGTGTGCCCAACCGAGTACCTTAAGGCTAGTCCTGATGCCCTATTCTACTGACTTTGGTGCAGTTCAGATTGTTTTCAGCCCCCGAAACTCAACCCAAAAGCCCTAAAGCATCGTGCGAAATTTCACCGAATATTAGCTGACATTTCGACGATTTCGATTCCGTGGCTCCAGCAAAATCGAAATCGATATGCAACATGTCATTTTCTGCTTTAAATTTCATGATTTTGAGCCAATAAGTCGAAATATCTGCGTCATGTCGTCCATATTTCGATTTCGTTGCCTCACCAACATGAAAAAGAAATTGATATTTTGGGCCGCCCTAGAGCGTCAACAAATATGATGGGAAAGGTGCTCTAGGTTGGCACAAACAACATACTCATTCCATGAATGTGTACACAAAATCAGACCATTCTACCCCCGGTTGCATCTTTCTCGGTCTCGTTAGTTCGTCATGACCGAGAATAAGGTCCATATATCTTCATCTAAGGCCTTCAAAGGCCCAGCACCCATCGTCAAGATGGACGGGACCAACTATGAACTGTACACAATGCAGTTCATAAGTATTACGGAGAGCAACACCAAAGAGTATATCTTGATGCAACCATAGTCGATCGAAAAAACTAGGATGAAGGCTTCATGGAAGCAAGACAACGCAAAGGTACGTGATTGGCTCTCTCGTACTCTTACAGAGATAGCCAATGATACTACATCAGCCCATAGCCAAGGCGATGTGCGACATTCGCAACAACTGACATTAAATAGAGAAAAATGAGACAAAGATCTTCAAGCTTCGGTATAACATCTTAATGGCGAAGCAGGATGGCCATACTCCATTCATTCTACTCTCGGCTGAGGAACATAATGAAGAAGCCTCATAGATTCATGACTCTGAATGCGAGTAATGATCAACATACATCATACAAGAATGCCACAATGGTAGATGTGTTTCTTATGGCTCTTAATCCCCAATGTGATGCTGCTAAGGATACGAATATAGGTGTTCTCATATACTTGCCTTTTTTGAAATATAAATATCAATATGATTACGAATATCACACGAATGAGTAAAATGGAGAATCAAATTCACAAAATACACATACAAATACAAAATGAATATTAATAATTCAGATATTTGACAAACGAATGCAAATTTGTTATGCAGCAAAAAGGGGGAACTCGTGTAGGTGTATGTCCTAGTTTATTAAATAGCACTAGGGAAATTTATAAAAACCAGGACTCGAGTAGAGTCCGAGCAGGTGAAGCACATTCTCTACATAGAAACGCCCAGAGTGAAAGACAACATCGTCCCGTGAAAGCCATAACGCCCATAAAACAACAATCTTGATTCTCTTTGTGATCAGGCAGAAACGGGAGTTAAATAGAGACTCCCACAGGGAAGGAAGGCTATCATACTCCAGTCATATGATCTCCATTGCTATCCGCACCTCTTTCATCTTCCTACAACCAGTAAGCAGGTGCTCAGTCGATTCTACCTATACCTCGCAAAGAGCACAAAAGTTGTGTTCAGAGTGAAAATATGTGACCATTTATCTCCGATGAGGATCTTGCAACCAGAGGAAAACCTTGATACACGATGAAATCTTCAAGTCCAAAACCATCATGCAGTCAATAATCACCACCTCCGGGAGCGATCAAATATATTGGTCAAAAGCTTGTATGACTTCTTCATGGAGAACTCTCCATTTCTCCATCCCAATGATCCCTCCCAGCTGAAGTGCCATCACAAGGTGTGAGCGCCACCATCGGATCAAGGAACTCACGATAGCGTTGCTAAAAAAACTGTAGAGGAAGTCGGTAAACATGTGCCATCTACCTGAATGTCTGAAATACGTGTATCTTTAACCACAACAAATGCATAGAGAAGGGAAACAAGAAGTCATGCTCCTCCCACACATCCAATCATCCTTCCAATGGTAGAAATAGTGCACATCTCCCAATGTTGGCTAAAAAAAGCGAGGCATGTCTCGAAGAGCCGCACAACTGCCTTTCCAAATGGCAGTTTCAAAATGCAACAAATGTATGCTTTCCAGACCATGAACACCAACACCTAAATTGTGTGAATAAGCCTACAACACATGTCGCCGTTATCCCCTCAAATGCTCGCAACCCACTTCAGGAACAAAGCCCGATTCATCTTTTCTAGCCTCTATACTCCAAGGTCGCCCTCCTCTTTGGCAAGGGTATTCATCTCCCAGTCAGCCAGATATAAACAACAACCATCATGACATGCCTTTCCCCATAAGAAGCTTCTCATTAACATCTCTAATTCACTCCGTTCAAAAAAAACATCTCTAATTTACATTGAATGTCCATAGAAAGTAACCTCGACGACATAAAAAACATCGGAATGGCGGACAACACTTTCCTCACAAGACACAAACGATCACTACGCAAAAGCAAAGAGCTTTTTCACAATGCAAGCTTCCTTTCCAACTTCTCAATCACTGACAACCTGTTTGAGTGAAGAAGCCTGCTAACGCCAAGGGGCAGGCCAAGGTACCTAATCAGCGGTGAACCTTAGGGACATGCCAATTTTCTCGTGCATTCCTCCACCTCCCAAAAAATCTCCACAGCAATTGTCGTGCCCCTCACCTCCGCAGCTCAACCTTCCACAAAGAAAAATGATGTCATCAGCGTATTGAAGGATCGAGATGGAGATATCCCCCAAGGAGAACCATGTTGTAAGGCTATGCGACACAACATGATTCATCGTGGGGGAGGACATCCGCAGTCAGAACAAAAAGGAGGGGTGCCAGCGGATACCATGTCTCACTCCCCTTTGCGGTTGAAAGAAACCACCTTCAATTCGCCAATGAACCAACGCCGAGTAAGAAGTTGTAGTAACACATCTCTTCGCTCATGCAATCCATTGATCCAGGAAACCTTGTCTAGCCTGGCCCGACCACAAGATGCGTCATCCCATTCTGTCGTATGTCTTCGAGAAGTCCACCTTCACAAAACCCCACATACTTGGCACCTTCTCCAGTAAGCCACTATTTCTGAGGCCATAACCAAGCTTTCACCACTATGTCAGCCAAAAACGAACACCAACTAAAGTGGGGACATTAAGGTATCCAAGACATCACCGAGCCTCTCGGTAAGCATCTTGACAATAATTAAATAAATGGCATTCAAACAGTAATCGATCGAAAGTCATCCGCCCGATGTGAAGCCTCCTTCTTCGACAAAAGGAAGATAAGAGCCCTATTGATTCGATTGAACCCAACTATACCTTGCATGAATTCCTCCAAGATAGCAAAACATCGTCTCCTACTACATCCCAAATTTCTTTGTAGAAGAAAACGAGAAAATCATCTAGACTTGGTGCACCATCCGCATCCAACTCTGATACGGCCCACTTCACATGCTCCTTAACAAATGACCTAACTAAACATGTGAATTGCTCCTCCGAATGTCCGAGAGCGCTTGACCCATGCCATTGGCGTTTTCTCTACTCCACTTTCCTGGACATGCAATGGAAATAATGCACTGTGGCCCTCCCTATCTTCTTCCCCCCACCACCAGAGTCTCCTATAGTGAGTGTCGGGATAAAATTTCTCCTTCTCCCATTGAACACCATATGGAATAACTTAATGTTAGCATCACCTTCCTTAATGGATCTCTGTTTCATTCAAGTGCTCTCTTTCCGTCCTTCGCGGCCACAGTATTCAGATGATATGCTCTCTCTTGAAGCACCTCCGCAAGTAAGTCCTTGGAGTCCTCCTTGTCCAATCTCTCTCTATTTTAACTTCAGTTGGAGACCTGCTCTCTCTCCATGCCTCCCTCACCTCCTTTTTGTAGTTGGAAAGCCACTATCTTTAACTAGCCAGCTTGTGGACCATCCCCATGTTTTCCTATAGAGGGCGAAAATTGACAAAAAAACTATAACACCTTGGATTGGTCATCACTATATATCTTCAAGGTAGAGGCTTCAAACATGTAGGTCACGTAAATGGAGCCATGCTTCATCAGAAGCTCTTTCTCCATTTCGGTAAACAAGAGGCTCAAAGGTGTTGGGCCCCAAGCTCAATATGTGTGTGATGGGATGTGTGTTGGCTCCCTCATTTTTTTCTAAATACAATTGCCTTTGTGGTTGCCTCTGCAGCTTGTGGGCATACTTGTTGGTTGATTTGCACCTTATAGTCCATATGTGTCAGTTCCCTTATTATAATATGCAGATGATATCCGCATTTTTCATATAAGACGGGTCTGAGGGGACGCCCTCGATGAAATCCCTAGTAGATGTTCTCAAGGAGGTGGGAAGCATCTCTTCTCTTGATAAATCACAAGAATTCCACTATCATCCCTTACACGGGACACACATAAAATCCACATGAATAAAAATTATATCAGGTGCATATGACCCTTCCTATTATGTACATCAAGCTCCATTTTGATGGCACTTACATAAGAGCCACTAACTTGTGTTCATTGCTAGATAGGGTAGAGAAATGACATGGGAAGCTAACCTCCAAGAGTTTGATAAGCATGGTTCAAGTGATTTGTCAAAGTCAATAGTGGCCTCATTATTACTCTATGTTATATCAATTTTCAAGTTCCAATAAAGGTGTATGAGGTTGTTGAGGAGGTTCTCCTCGAGGTGTCACAATGAAGGCAACAATGAGACCTATATATTAATTGAGAAGGATGATATCGGTATTCAAGAGCATCATACTATGAGTGCAACTTCGCTTTCAGAGTGAGTGTTTTTAAAAGAAAAAAACGGTGTGTCAAGGAGACGACCAACCAAAAAAACCTTCAGAGTAAGTTATGAGAGTGATTGTGCGGGGGTTGTGGGGGGATTCCTCTACACGATCCTCTTTTCATCGCATAGCAAGACCTTATTCTTATATGGTAGCACTACTTTAAAGAGGGCTTGTGAGGTAAACAAAGCAGCTTTTGAAATCTAATTAAAAAATAGGCCATATATAAGTGTTTTGGGGGATTTATTCCCTTGTCGAATTTTGGCATGGAATACCCGAAGTCACTCTAGCATAGGGCGCCAGAAGGAAGAGGATTGTGCATGTCAGTCAGAATTTCACTCCTCTCTCTAGCCAAAAAATTTAGGAACGGTGTTGACAATGAGAACCTAGAGCACATGTTACCTTAAGAAATAAGTAATAAGGAAGATTGTAGAAAATGACAACCTCACCATTCTATTAGAAATGCATTATGTGCATGTTCTTGTTTTATAGGGTGCCTAATTGGCAATGAGGGTGATCGATGCAATGTGACATGAACTAAGCTAATGGGTCATTTTCCTCTAGCTTTTAACAAATAATAATAATCTCTCTTATTGGTAGCCTCAATCCAAACCTCCTCCTACCCATTCACCAGCTTGTCAATCACCAAAAATGTCAAGAAAAGTCAAGAAACAAGGTTACATACCAAATGTACGAATCTCTTCATTAATTTGTTTATTCAAACTCCATTATATTGCATTCATTTTCCACTCAAAATTAGTTTTTCTTGATGTATCATTATGTAGGCCTGCAGCCACATGGTGGGACTAATTTACATGTGGTCATAATCAACTAATTGAGCATTGTTGGATGGTGTAACGAGATTCGTGAAAACAGTCTCCAGGAATGGGTTTGAGGTTGCAAGGCCATCAGTATCAAAAAAACAAATATCAAACCAGGCTGAATTAAGTTACAAATTACATGCATTGAGAATAACTTCTACAAAGACATAAAAGACATTTTTCCTGATTAGAAACTACCGGGAGAATGTTTTAGAATGTAATGGAAATGATGGTCTTATAAAAATCCATGAATGCCATAGAGTGGTGCACATTTAAACTGTCAGGAATGCATTATTCTAGCTTGATGATTAAACTTCTGCAGTCTTAGCATTCTTAGTGGTGGATCTGACATCGAGCATTGCAAACCAATATCATCGCTTCTCGGAAATATAGTGCTTTAAATGTTTGTGTAATATATACGCCAAACATATTATATACAACGTTTTCTTCATAAAATGCAAGATTTTTTGGTGCACTCCTGTGGAGACAGATCATAGTTGATGGATTGGATCTTATTTTGCAATATACACTCGAGGTTCCAATCAGTTATGGCATACATGTTTCAGTGCGCCCTACATGCCACAAATCTGGCATCCTGGACAGGGGAGAATGCATGCTACCTCCTCTATGCAATTGCAAAATCCCCATGCACGCAAATGGGTTAAAGCTCATTGTCCATATGGACGTCACCTATCTTAAAAGCAAACCAAATTTTAGAGTTTATGATCTTTCATAACTTACGTAAATGCAGTGTCCCAACAAAAGAAATTTCATCATCTGCCCCAAAGATCGTGTGCCTATACCTTCAACATTGCTCAAAAGTATTCAAGAAAAATGCAATGAATCATTACAACATACAGATCCAACATTCATCGAGACGACAGATGATTGATGCATGAGCAATATCAACCCATACGCACATGAAAGTGGCAGCACCCAACAGATGATGATGCCTACTACGATCAAATAACGTTCATCGATCTTTCGTAACAACTGAAATAATCTTGTGGGCAATAGATAAGGAGTGCACCCTTAATCGAGATTGACACTTATGGTATATCATCACCATCAAATAAGCATTACACATTGGTGATATAAGTACTAAGTAGTCATCACAAACAAGAACAATACAAGCATTCGTGGATCGAGATGCTGACCAACCAATTCGATCTGAGATTTTTGAAAGTAGCTAACTGCAAATTATAAAACAAGTAGTGACTTGTAAACATAGCCCCACATCTCCAACCGTTAGTCCTCCTCTAGAAAAACATTAACAAAAACACTGCACTAAAGACAACCCACAGAGAAGAGCTGTCTACAACTAACATACATAACTTAAACTTAAGAAAGCATCACATTGATGTCCAGAGAGGATAGAGGAGAACTCACCGTTCTTCCGCCAACCTCCTCCTTGTCCTCCGGTACACGCCATCCTCAGCTGCATCCCTGCCCGTTTCCCGCCTCCCCCTTGTCCTCCGGTACACGCCGTCCTCCTCCACATCCCTGCCCACTTCCCGTCGGGTCTCACGGTGGATCCCACGCAGCTTCTCCACGAGCTCCTCGATCGCCTGGAGGCTCACTAGCACCCGGTCGATCACAGACGTGGTCCGCCGCAGAGCCTGCAGCTGCACGTGCGCGCCGATCATCTCGGCGGTTTGGCGGACCTCCTCGATCATCTCGCTCACAGGCGACGAGCTAGCGCGACGGCCGGCGGGGCGCGGGGGCACGCCGTCAGCAGTGGCGAGTGTGTCGGCGGAGTCGGGGCCGTAGATGGGGACGACGGCGAGGGAACCGGGGGGCACCTCGACAGGGGCCTTGCAGAGGGGGCAGTCGCGGGCGGTTGAGTGGAAGTAGACCCAGCGGTAGAGGCAGCGCCAGCAGAAGAGGTGCCCGCAATGGGTCACCACGGGCTCCTTCGCTGGGTCGAGGCAGATGTTGCACGAGAAGAATGGATTAAGGTTGTGGTTAGGGTTAGGGTTAGAGCTAGGGTTAGGGTTTTGTGGGGAGGAGGGAACGGCCGCGGAGGAAGGCGCGGCGGAGGAGGAGGGGCGCTTGGAGGCGGTGGAGGGGGGAACGGAGCGGCGCCAGAGGCGGCCTCGGCGGAGCTCGGAGACGGGTTCGGGTTGCGGAGGCGGATCCATGGCAGATCCGGCAGGAGGAGGAATGACTTCGGGCGGAGGCCGGCGATTTTGTGTGCTGACGAGGTGGGACCGTGGGAGATCTCTCTCTCTATACTTAAAGGCTTTTTTTAGTGAATGTAATTAGGGATAGAACTTTGTTTGGTCTTCAGGTCTCGTTTGGTTGTCGGGTTATACTATGACATACTTTATTCTCTATCCATGTATTTCTAT
Organism: Ottelia alismoides; assembly: GCA_037367405.1. Classification (NCBI taxonomy): domain Eukaryota; kingdom Viridiplantae; phylum Streptophyta; class Magnoliopsida; order Alismatales; family Hydrocharitaceae; genus Ottelia; species Ottelia alismoides. The sequence goes on from JAZKJV010000104.1 coordinate 411,688, forward strand.
GTTAGAATTAACTGAATGAATTTCACAAATTTTTTTGTTATAATATTTTTTAACCATATTCAAATAAAAAATTTAGCACAAAAAATATGTTATAATTATTAAAAAAATTAATATATAATCAATGTCACATCGTACGACATTATCATCACAACCCTCTCCAACCCTTCTAACCATTCAAACAGTTACTATTCACAGGAGGTTACTCCAACCCAACCTAGTTACCAAACAAGCCTTTAGAGTTCAAAGCGCTCTTTTTGTGTGCTCGGAAACTTACTAGAAATTAGAGGGTAGTTTAGGGGAAAACTCAGTATAAATGCATGTGCTTCCATGCATTTGCGGCTACAGATAAAAAAATTAAAAAAAGAACATGTTTTGACTAAATTTTCACTTAAGTTATTAGACATTGGATTTGGTATTATTGTTTGATAACCAACTTGGTTGATTCATGTTAGACTATATAAGTCAACAATAATGACTTGTTCATACAAATATTTTCAAATTTGATCTCTGTATAGATTTATGTACAGATGCTTTCAATCGGCAAGTCTTGAGAAAATGATCTACAATTTTTTGACATATCCCTTCTTTTTATAATAATAAAAAGGAAGTAACTATTTAAGATGGTATGTATTTTTACAATAAAAAATACGCATATGCCTGACATTTTGGAATAAAAAATAAGATATTACAAAAAAAGTCACCAACTATTAGTAGATCCACAATAGGGGTATCATTTTTCAAATGTAAGAAAGAGGATCGTGATCTTAACTTTGTCTCAAATACAAACCTCTGTAAACTTCATGGTCCCTTTATGTCCTCGGTAAACCCTAAAGTTGAAAGTACATGCCCCTATTTGTTATCGATTGATGCATAGTTAGCGCCCCTTTTTGTAATTTACCCAAAGGACAATACAATATGGAGGGTGTTATTTTTAGGCTATGATATCTTGTGTTTCTCCATACTAGCCCCCCCCCCCCCCCCACCCCAAATGTCATTTTGAGTGTGTTTAAGGACATATAATTCGAGTCTTCCTTACTAGCACTTTATACTTGCTTTCAAGGAATATAGAATCACCCAAAATATAAATGTGCATGGAACAACACACATGAGTGTATCCTTCATCATGTCGAGGTATTGATGAAATCGTGTCCCATCTACCTTATAGCAAGAAATTAAGCTAAATTCCATAATAAATACACAAATTCATGCATTAATGTATTGTTTTACAAATTCTATATATGAAACAAGAGTCCCTTAATTTTTATCATTCAGAAAATCATAAATATACAAAACAAGAAACATAAACATAAATAAAGGAAGAAGGAAATGATGCATGTGAGTACATGTTGTCCAAGAAACCAAGAAAACAGGCATATGAGGTCTATTACCGACCCACACCCAAAGATCGAGGTTGTAGACCTCAATGACTCAATAAGAAGTAAGAAAACAAGGAAATGGGAAAAACTACAACTTTGTGCATAAAATAATATAGTTGCAAATATACACAATCTTCAAACATTTCATCTATTTCTACATACCTCGAGTCGGCATGATTTCTTTTCCGCGTTCAATAAAAATGTATAGAAAAATATAGAAATATCACCCATGCACATATAACAAATGAAACCGGTTCACTTTCCCAATATGTCTGCATTACAATTTTTATATCTGGAGCTTGTGATATCTCATTCACCAATTTAAAGTATTTTAAATCCAAAAAATAATTTGAAATCGGACGAGTCTCATTTATGAAAAGTCGATTCCATTTGTACGATTATGTTTGACTTTTTCTTTAGTTGTTTATAATCTATTTTAATTGTTTTCCCTATTTTATTTTGTTATTTGTTTATTCAATTTACCTCTAAAATATAAAATCGAATAGAATGTACAAAATAAAAAAAATAAATATGTGTTTACCTATACATGTCTATATGATATGTATCTCATGTATAGTAATTTGTACATTTTGTATTCCATGAAGTAAGAATCAGAGTATGTTCAAGTAGTGTATATCTGGAGTATATTATGTAGTATTATTATAAAACAAGTATGGTATTGCTATCAACAAGAAACATAACAAATAATTACAACATATTGAAATAGGTACATATACATATAAAAACATGTCTTGATTTCTATTTAAAAAAACATTTTTTCTGCATTCTTTGGATATTATTTGAAAGTTTTTTTGAATTTTTCATTTGGAACATTTTATTTTCTCTTTTGTTTTATTCTTCATTTTATGGCTTCTTGTTTTTTTTTTCTGATTGGGTCGCGTGGCCTAATCTCCTCCCATTTGGCTATCCCCACTTTAACCCATCTTAGTCAACTCTTTACATTCCCACCCCCAATTGGTTGCTACCTACGCCAGCTCAGCAACCCTCCTTCTTGGGTAAGTTGACTCCAAGACAATTGTACCCTCTTCAGCAAAGCCCTCGTATTCGATGCAAAAACCCAACACCCATTTTGAGCCAACCTTGCCTTGGTTCCTCCCCATCGAGCACCTCAACCTAAGCATCCATTCTATCCCTCTCCTTGTACATACCACCCTCAACGATCATATTGTGATGGCAGGCCCTTGAGGATCTATCTACTCGGCAAAACAATTCCACGCATATTCATTTCACATTGGAAACATATGATATAATATAAGCAGGAGACAAAATTGCACAGAAGACTGGAATATAAATTCCATTTACATCTTCATTCCATGTAATATCGATCAATACGTTACATTTCATGTCCACAAAATGTAACAAGCATGCATCAAAAAGTGTGTCCATACGCACATTGTACATCACATGTTTCTCAGATCTTGTAAGTAAAGTAAAGCAACAAAAACTACATATGTAAACAGTAGAAGTAATCATTGTGGTGTATCGTAAAAGCTGGAGCTATCCAAAAAGGAACCTCCAAGCAAGAGCCATTCACTTTGCGGCTGCTCTTGAGAACCCGTGGATCCAAACTACAACAAGTAAGGTACTGGAAGAAGGCGCTGAAATGTATGATGAGCAAAGTTTCCTTGTACGGTGTCAAACTACAACAAGTAAGGTACTAAAAGAAGTGTGCAAAAGAAACCAACCGAATAAACCGTCCTCACCAAGAAGACCTCACTCAGATCATCATCAATTCCATTATCCTTAATGACACAAGCACCATGGATAGTCTGTGGTGTTGGTCCATGTGGGACCTCACACTATGACTCTATGACACTAAGAAAACCTTAAGGTTGGCTTGCCTGTATAGGCACATGACGGGGAACAACGCATGCTGACTAACTTCATGACACGTTCACTAACTTCACATACTAATTGTGTTCCCATGTTAAATCCCCAAGCATTCCACTTGACTCACCATGACCACAATCCCTTAACCAATTTCAAACTCATGAATCATCACGAATCTCCTATGTCTGCTACCCACATGTAAGAGTTCATGGTGGCATATGACAGGAGTCAAGGCATCGATCACCAAGATTATCCAAACCATAGTCGGAATCCTCATGACTGTTCCAATCCTCCCTATACACAAGAGATCGATTCATTTCTTCCGTTTTCCATCTTCCATAACCACATTTTCTGGAACTCCCCTCTTAGAGTTCCCACCCGGAATACTAACCAATATTTCAGCCAGTACGCGAGTGTTAACCCTAAGTAAAAAAGCGAAGCAATAGACTACCAAACGCGGCTGCTTGGTGCGCTCACTAAGTATCGGTCTAAATGCACGCAAGTCCGGGCACCGTCATGTTATCGCCTCAATGCGCAAAGCAACACGTCTTCTGACCAACACAACGGTTGGGTTCGTGGTGCCTAGGCTTCTACACAGGCCCTAGGGGTGCATATCGCTCATTTGGAGGCGTCTACTCCACTACCCACATGCCACTTAAAATTAAATCACCCTAAATATAGAAAAGCCAAGACACATCGCAATGTTCATCCACTGAACACAAAGTAATTACACAGATTTTGATACCCCTCTTAATCATTCGAATGATTCTCAAGATGCTCTCAACTCACTGAGGCTCACCACATCCATTTTAAAACACTTATCCATCATTTATCATCGTGTTTCCATTAATCTAGGTATTTATCATATATTACAGTGTTCCAGATGATTCTGCATCTTTTTAAAGTCAAATTGCATCAATTTTGGTTCCATATGGATCGACAATCCCATATATCAATCAGCCAAACATGTATGATCGATCATTTCAGGCTAGCATGATCAATCAGCCATCAGGACATGTTCGATCAAGCATGATCGAACTGAAGGACACTACTGATTAACTTATCGATTTAATACATACACACACATGTGTGTGTGAATCAAATTACTCTATTGTGCTACCTAGGTCAAGGGTGCAATATTGCATGAAATGAATGCATGTTCTTTTTATTTGTTTTTCAATGCATATAGATTATATGCAACAAAATGAGAACAAATGCACAGAATATGATACAATGCACACAAATAAGAATGCAACTCATAAAATATGCCCCTAAATCAATAATTTAATAGTGGAATTAATCATGCATGAAACTATACAAATAGATCCTTAATCACAATGTTCAATGCATCTCATTTCAATCAATGTATTGATTACATAGGATCCGCCCAAGGATCCCCTACACACAGGATCTGCCCAAGGACCCCTACATACAATGCCCCCACCGACAAGAACTTTTACCCTCGATGGTCATTTGCACTACTTTTTCGTAGGTTTTCCCATGCACTCATACATCATAAAAAATATAGCAAAAAATGGAGTTCGTGTATTCCGTGAATATTTTCCATAGGACATTGTTTTTTTAGTTCACATATGATATTTTTCTAATGGATTGTTGCTAATAAAAATGAATTGTTCTTCATGTATTTTCTAAAGCTCAGTACTTGAATACTTCATATGAAATCAAAAATAAAATATAAATTATATTTTTTTTCAAAAATACTATTAATAATATATATTCTAAGTATGAATTTTAAATAAATTTATAGATGTTGATGTATTGTTTAGAAAAACCAAACACATGAAAGACAAATAATGCATAACTAAACATTGAATACAAATCATTAAATAAATAAAAATATTAAATAGTAAAAAAAGTCAATAAAATGGTAAATATAATGCAGAATATAAATATAATTATACTTGATTTAATTTAACTTTATCAATTAAAGGAATATATAAAACAACAATATATATTTTAAATATAGTAAATCTTTTAAAATCTAAAGAGAATTTCAAAATATATTGCAAATTTAAATGAATTTCAAATAATAAATATATAAATAAATAATGTAATATAATAATTATAAAATAAAAATAACATTAGATATTTTATAATACATGTAAAACTAAAGGAAATACAAAAAACTTCAAAATATAAATATAGTGATCAAAAGTTCAATATAAAATGAATAAAAATATTATAAAATCAACTTAAAATTTATAAAAGGAATAAAACAAAACTAAAATAACAAAGCATATACCAGCCACATCTTTAAGATTGATCGTCACATATTTACCATGTGTACAATTCTAATAAAAAGTCTGGATTATCTTAACCAAATAATTACAAATAAATAAATCTTACCTCGATGTACTATTTGGATGAACATTTATGGAAGTTGTATGCCATGTGCCACTTTTATAATCTCGAACTGGATCGGGATATGGTGCAAGATGATAGGAACGTATAATAACATTTCTTATTACCGCTTTATTTTTTAAACTAACTATAAATGGTATTATGCTGTTTCATAAGCAGAGAAATCTTCACTGATGCAATATTCAATAACTTATCCATAACATCTAGGGTTTTTATTACTTATACCCTTATGAGATATTATGTCCCTCATTTTTTTAATATTATTTTGTACCGCTGACTTCTTACACCACTATCACTTGTATCCTTTCTTCAGTTTAACGTAATGCATAGTTCATTCAAACCAAGTTGTGGTTAAAAGGAGTGTAACTATCAAACCGCTCTTCCTCCTCCTCCCTCATCCCATCTACCCTGCTCTTCTCATCCTCCAAGCCCTTCCGTTCTGAGCTCCCCTCCTCCCCCAACCCCTCCACGCACTGTCCACTGACCTCCTCCACTGCCGCCTAATTCATTTTTTTGGAACCACACATTGCCTCAATGTTTCGACAATCGATGAATGATCAAGAAGTGGGCTTGGCACTGATAGTGGTGATGGAAGAAACACTTCAGGTCAAAAACTTTGAACTGGAGGTGGATCGTTCTTTGATCTTCTCTGATTATATCATATACAAGCACAGATGGTGAAGACGAAGAATCCAATTGATTGATCACATTATGTTCACGTTCAAATGAAGAAGTTAAGTTGACTGCGTGCTTCCTCTCTCTTAATCGGATGTGGCCTGAAAGAATAAATCTCGTCTCCAATCGTAAAAATCAACCTGATGTAAAGACAAGAAAAGAGGTGTTGGGATACAACCTGGTATCAACTCTGCTCTGATACCACTTGATGGGAACACGACCTACCGATATCGTCTCCTCTCGGATACCGGTTGTTGGATACGATCCCCTTGGAAACAAAAGCGGATGCAACTGCGCAATCACCACCACTACGAAATCATGTGAAAGAAAGAACAGGTAAAAATAACAGTGGTCGGTCAGCTCTCGCGACCACTGGAGAAGAAAGATCGCTATAAGAAGACGAGTACAACTCTCTCTGTTCCCTCGCTCTCTTATCTCTCTCCTCTCTCCTTTCTCTCTCTTCTCTCTTGTTGTGGTGTAGAGGCAATGCCTCAACCCCTCTTTATATAGCCCAAATACAATCCCATAGTCCTATTCCGAATAGGACTATAAATAGAATACAACTCAATAACTATTAGGGTTAGGAGTCCAATCTCATTAGGATTCCCAATCCTAATATATATATATGACCATATCCTAACAATCTCCCCCATGAGTTGATTTCCATCACGATCTTTTCATCGTCTTGGGTTTGCACTGGGTCATCGTCATCTGCATGTCTCGTTAGCAAGATTTCACCAACTCTAGGTGATGCACCCGTCACTGGGCACCCTCGATGTGCCCCCTCTCGGGCACTCGCACAACTCAGCATTGTGCCTCATGATGCAGCACCACAAATCTCTCGTGACTGGAGATTGTGCCAACACCTCTGGTAAAGCGAATCACACTCGCTTCTCCCTTTTTCGCGCTTCTGCAGCAAAGATGTCGATAACCGGCCGCTCTCTCATCGTACTGCTCGTCCTGGGAATAACTGGAACTCCATCACTTGTCATGACCCTTCCCTCGAGCTTATACACCTTGTTCGGCATCCTCATCCCACGCATCACCACGCATGCTCTCTTGCCCGCTCTAAGAACTCCTCCTTCAATGGTGGCTCGATGTCCTCGTGACTCGATCGTTCCCAGTGAAATCTGATTCTTCTTCGTCGTATGAATGTGTCTGACACCTGTCAGAGTTCGTACTGCTCCATCAAATATGTGGAACTGCATTGTTCCAATCCCCTTGACGTGGTGAACCTCTCCACCTCCCATCTTGACCGTGCCATCATTGCATGCCTAATATGTATTGAACTACTCTCTGGATGAATACACATGATCTGAACATGCCGAGTCCAGAAGCCATCTCGAATCTGCCTTCATCTCCCTAGAGCACACTAGCAAGTCTCCCTCGCAGACTGCGGTGGAATCCTCTTGATCAAATTCAGAGTCAACAACCTTCTTTTTTCGTATTCTTATCCTCAAGTACGAGCACATCTGTAAGAATCTTGTTGAATTCATCTAAGTGCACTTCGAACTTTGTCCCATCAGTCATCTTTAGACCATAGAGCTTCTTATTCGTCAATAGCCAATTCGTCAAAGATTTGAACTTGTATCGTCCCTCGAGCTTCATCCACACCTCCGTTGGATCCTCCAGACCGATGATTTCGTGAAGAGTGTTGTCTGCCAAGAACAGTTGTATTGTACTGTTCACGAGATCCCTCATCTCCTTCCACTCTTCCTCTTTCATCTTCTCTGGCTTCTTTTCTTTATCTTGTAGAGCTTTCACAAGTCCTTCTCGTGTGAGTATGTTCTTTACCCGTTGTTGCCATAAGGTGAAGTCATTCTTTCTATTGAAGGGTTCCAAGGATAATGATGCATCCCTCGATGTAAATTTCATCATCGCTTTCTTATCGTACCTCCTTATACAATCTGAAAAATCAGAGCAGAATCCCCCCGATCCGAACTGTCAACTCGTCTAGATTGCGCAAAAACCCCTATCTGGACTCTTCGATCACCTCAATCGGACTCTGGATGCTCCTGATCTCAACGGTTCACTGTAACCATTAGATCTTAACTGCCTCTGAAGAAAGCCACCTGTTTTGTTGCGTCGTCTTCTCGACGTTGAATCTCGCTCTGATCCGCTGTGTTGTATCCTTCGTTGTCGTTGAACCAAGCTCTGATACCAGTTAACAGGAACACGACCAATCGGTATCGTCTCCTCTCGGATACCGGATGTTGGGGATACAAACCTCTCCGGATATGGAAGCTGATACACAAACGACTACCATCACCACATAAGCACGTGAAAGAAAGAACATTGGATATAACGGTGATCGGTCAGCTCTCACAACCACTGGAGAAGAAAGATTACTATAAGAAGATGAGTAAAACTCTCTATATTCCCTCGCTCTCTTATCTCTCTCCCCTCTCTTTCCTCTTGCTGTGGTGTAGAGACAATGCATCCACCCTCCCTCTTTATATAGCCCAAATACAACCCTATAGTCCTATTTCCAATAGGACTATAAATAGAATACAACTCAATAACTATTAGTATTAGGAGTCCAATCTCATTAAAATTCCCAATCCTAATATATATGACCATAATCCTAACAAGAGGATGATAAAGTGGCTCAAAAGCCATCATGAGTTGTTGTATTGTATACATAATCATATTCCATCGATGGAAGGAATCTCACAAAAATATTAGCACCTGTCTCTCATCGATGAAAGATCACATCGAATGGTTAGAAGAAGAAAAGTTCAGTATGCAGAAGTTGGACTTCTCAGAATCTACGAAGAGTGTGAATGTCTCACAAATCTCTCATTCTCTAATATTAAAGTTCAGCATATGAAAATCCACCTCCACTGCACCTCATACGAGCAACTCCTGCCCCTCGGAGCATATTCCGGCAGAGATGGGAGGCAGAGGTGGCGGCCGAAGGAAATGTGTTTACATCGGAGGAGGAGGAAGAAGTTAAGAAGGGGCTTACAGAATTACTTATCTACCACATGTTTCATTCTAATGACATTTGTATCCAAAAGTTAACTTCCGTTGGAGACATTGGTGGACGGCAACTAATCCGATGGTACAAGTGATAAAATCGTAAGAATTCAAGGATATAAAGAGGAGGCATAAGTGATAAAAACCTAACATCTATTAAATCCATTTTACTCACACCGACTAATTTTTCATTGGCAGATTCCCATTTTACCCCCTTTGTGTTTCAGCGATGTCCTCTCTGTCAAATCGAATTTCTGGACAGATTTGCATGCCATGAAAGCGGATCGGATGCTGTAATCCCAGTTACAGCAGACCTTTGTAATTCCTTTTTTATTCTTTTGCGATTTCAATTTTATATCTAATCTTATATATTGAATTTTATATTAACGCTCTATATATTTTACAAATCTCACATAAATCAGAGGTTATTTGCAATTTTATCTCAATGTTCAAAGATCCCGATCATTTTTAAATAGAATTTAAGTTGCTCAAATATTGTCCGGATCTTTAAAGATTGAGACAAAATAACAAATAACCTCCTATTTACGCTAAATTTGAAGAATATATGTAGAGCATTGATTTAAAATTTAATCAATAAGATTAGATTTTAGAATCAAAATCGCAAAAGAAAAAAAAAAGATTATAATAGACCCCCTTCTTGATGTGTCCGCAGCCCAATGTAAGAAGAGGCGTGTCCCTTCCGGCTCCTTGTCAGTATCAAAGTTATTTTTTTTCGCAAATGCAACCATAACGATGATATACTTATTTATGGAGGGAATTCATAACAGAGTATCAAAATAGACACATGATAATAGTGAAACAATTATAATGAGGATTTGATCAATTATAGATATATGCATCATTTGAACTATAATTTTGGTTTGGGAACAAAACGAAAATAACATAGATGAATGTTTTGTATCTCAAGACCTGCCCCCAATTGCATTATATTTAATTAGTTCTTAGGATTACTTTAATTTCATTTAATCCATATATTTGTCCCACAACACCAAATCATCAGTGCTATGTTAGAGCCATTGCCCCATTCATAGGAACCGTAACTAGGTAGCTGCCTAGATTCACACTCATTTGAGCTTCTCCCATAGTTTCGGAAGACAGTCGGGTTCATCGAGAAATTATATCCTCATACATGATTGCTATTGCAGGCCACTGGAATTTCGACTATTATGATATCTATTAGTTTCTTAGTACACTCATGTAATTGTCTGTTCCTGGACATCGTTATCTTCTAGGTTTGCCCATGCATTGCAAGGGGCTAACACTAATAAATTGACGTGTAACCCTATGGGTTCGCGGGTTACCCGCAAGTTAAGGGAGTTTACCCCCTTAACTCACATCCCCCTCTATCTTCGTGGGCCCCACTTTATTCTTTTTTAAAAAATTTAAATAAATGAATTTTACATCATCAATCCTATCAAAAAATAATATATTATACTATCATATCATATAAAAATTATAAACTACTCCATTTCTACTCACTTTTCTAAACTTCAATACGATCACATCACAATAACTACTTACTTTTTCAAACTCCAATACAATCATATCACCCTAAACCCACTTCTAACCCACCACCAGTTTAACCCTCTATCCAAACACCAAAACACAAAAACGAGTTACCCTCTACCAGTTTAACCCACCTTAATCCGCAAACCAAACGCATGGGTTCATTTGGTTGCAGGGTTGGGCAGGGTTGAGTTGAGTTGGGTACTATTCACAACGATACCCCTCCTCACAGTTTACCTGTGAATAAGATCAATTTAGTTGTCAGAACAATTATGATATACGACAAATTGATTAATTTCCAATCTAAGCCCTCGTGTTCACCAAATATCGATGCAAAATCCCTGCGAGACATTCGATCACCATCTAAACAGCTTTCATTCTCCTAACGCATACTTACTATGCAGCACACAAGTCTATTGTCACGGCAGGTACGACCACTACGACAACAATACGGATCCACGGTGATCCAACGTTGAAAGAAGACGCTAGATCTGATCCGTTCGATCCCGATCGAACGGCGAGCATCGGTCTTATTATCCGAGCAGGACATCATTCTTATTAATCCTGTTGGAGTTAGAGACGTCATTGAACTCAAAACAAAGGAAAGCAGCAAACAAAACTAAACAACTCTCAAATCGTAATCGAACTCCGTCGTATCCACCAGATCGATCGAGACTCGCATCAGAGGCTATCGTGATCATCGATGCTGACGACGTGCTCCGTGGGAGGCACCGAAGGCGGTGACGGGAATACCGGCCCGAAGAGCCCGTCCTCCGCGGCGGCGACGCTTGCAGCGAGCGCGAGGTCCGTCGGCTGGAGGTGGGGGAAAGGCAGGAAAATGCTGTGCACCGCCACCTTGACGTTGTAGACGACGTCACCGCGCCTGATCGGGACGTAGTTGATCCTGAGCCCCATGCCGAATGGGTCCAATCCGCCGGCGTGCGTGACAACGAGGTCCTGCCCGCGCACGAGCGTGGGCAGCGTCGATCCCGCGGGGAGTCTGGCGAGATCGCCGTGCATCAGAAGGCGGTTGGGGACGACGTGGAAGCGGACGCTGGTGACGTAGGCGTGACCGCCGGCGAAGATCGCGGAGTCGTCGAGGGCGAAGATGGTCATGTTTTGAAGCGCCGCGAGTTCCGAGTACTTGACGCGCATTGCGAGGGCGAGGATGCTGTAGCCGCTATCTCGGAGGCGGACGATGGCGTCGCGGAGCATGAGGCGGAGGATGGACGAGGAGGAGGAGGGGGAGGAGAGGGATTGGGGTTGGGGTTGGAGGAGGGAGTCGTGGCTGCAGGAGAGAGAGGAGAGCGGGGAGACGAAGCCCTGGAGGCCGTGGATGATGAGGTGGCCGTCGTTGAAGAGGTCGGGACGGGTGATCTCGACGCCGTCGACGAAGATCTTAACGGAGGAATTGGTGTGGAAGGTGGCGGTGGAGGTGATGGTGAGGCAGCGGGAGGGGGAGGCCGTCTGGAGCTTGGTGCCGAAGGCGAGGCGGGAGAGGTGGGAGAAGGGGAAGAGGCCCGGCACGAGGTGCTCGCGGAGGAGGGCGGAGGGGGAACACGAGGGGCACGATCGGATGGAAACGTCCGAGGGCGCGAAGAGGGTGAGGGAGGAGTGCGGCGGAGGGGAGAGGGCGGAGACGGCCATGGACAGCTCCTGGAATCCCAGGTTCCCGAGGATCGGCGCGAGGAGCGTCGTTTGAGGCGGCGTGGGAACAGCGGGCGGTGGCGGAGGGACTGCGGGCGGTGGCGGGGGAACCGCGGGGGGCGTCGGAATTGCGGGGGAGCTGACTGTAGACTGTGGAGGGGAGCAGGGGGCGGAGGACGGCGGCGGGAGGGCGGAGGAGAGGAGGACGAGGGAGAGGAGGAGTGGAGAAGCCATAATATCTCGGGGGAGGAGGAGTGTGTGTGGGTTGTGGGCGGTTATTTATAGAGGTGGTAGGAGAGTGCGGGAACGAGGCGGGTTGGTGGAATCTTTGTTCGTTCCGGTTCGTTAGAGGACGACTGTATCTGCCTTCGGTTTGGGCGTTATTTACGGGGATGCCACTGCCCGCTGGAGCTCGCTGAGTGGCGGGTTTTCCCGCTGTTTTGATCGTTTGAATTTTTGGATATCGTATCCATCAAGGTTATACCAGTATGTAATTAGGGATGTAAATGGACTGAACCTGAGCGAACCTATATTTTTTAGGTTCGGTTCGTTTATTTAATCGAGTCTAAACTTGTGTTCAGGTTCGGTTCGTTTATTTTCGACCCGAATCCGAATCGAACCTCTTTTTAAACAAATCGAACCTAAGCGAATATCGAACTTAAGAATTGTCTAATAAGAGGGAGTGAAAAGAAGAGAAATGGAAATATATATGTGTATTTACAGTTAGAATAAATATTCATTTAGTTTTTTTTTCTTTATCTAATTCATCTTCATCTTTTGAAAAAATTAGACTAATAAGGATCCGTCTCTTTGAAAAAAGTATAATTACAATATATTTTATATCTATTCAGATGGGGATAAGGAATAAGAATAATGCGGAGATATTCGATAAGTAATGTTTGTACTTGTTCTGTTGATTTGAAGATAAAGAAAGGAAAAGTACTAGACCATAGATGATAGATGTCGTAAACACGATGTGACTATTTATTTTTGGATAGTTTATACTAAGATAAAACCTAGTTATCCCGTAAATATCTAGTTATCTCTAGACAAAATTCACTTACCTTGAGATAAAAACCACTCATCTCAAAATAAGTCCACTTCTATGGATAAGGATTTGTAAATATGTATGTTTATCGAGCTTTTAACGAATCGAACCTGAGCGAACCTCTGATTTTTAGGTTCGGTTCGTTTATTTAATCGAGCCTAAACTTGTGTTCAGGTTCGATTCGTTTATTTCCGAACCGAATCTGAATCGAACTTTTAGCGAGCCGACCTGAGCGAATATCGAACTTGAGAATTTTCTTACACCCCTATACGTGATACACCTCAAGGATACACAGATATATACCTTTTGGTATATCTAGCTCAATAGGGGAAGTGACTTTACTATTAGAGGAGAGGGATCCTACTCCGTAGTGTAACTTTTTTATATCTTTTTTTTTGAAAAATACTTCAATATATTTTTATAACTATATCCTCCTAACATGACATTCAAATTTCATCAGAAACCCTCCATCAAGATCATGTAAATTACCATAAATCTAAGATCGTTAAAATTACCTGTTCTGAATGGAGGGTATATGAGTATCTGTTTCTATGAAATTTGAATGAAATGTTAGAGGGATATAGTTATGAAAATCCATAGAAATATTTTTCGAAAAAAATAAAAAATTGAAAATAAAAATAAAAATGAAGTAGGTAAGTTACCTATTCCATGGAGTAGGATCTATTTCTCTTACTATTATTTGTATATATTATTTTATGTTAATAACACAAATGACGCTTGAGTTAGTCCCAACTTTACAACATGTGTGCTACAGAATGTTTTTTCGTGATAAAACAAAAGCCGCCAATAAAAGAAAATCCAAGAAAAGAAATAGGTCCTCTAATATGTTGTTTCAATAAGGTAAGGAAGTAATAAATAAAAAGACCGGTGACATTTTTACGGTCGACAAAGGTGAGAGGTCCATTTTGGATATTGGTTGTAATGTTTCCAGTTTAGATCTCGGGACTATTATCAGAAATTTGGCTCTAGAAATTTGGCTCTAACAATTTGTTGGATTCATGTTCGACTAAATCTGTTGACAATCGAAGAAAAAAAATTGAATCTTAAGTTACAACATGGTAATCCATCCACTCTTATAAGTAATTGTCACACTTTTGTAAGTTTTAGATGCGAGACTATGCCTACGGTGTTTGTAATATCCGGGGCTTGGAAGCTCGAACAATTGTCGAGAAAAATGCCGGATAACTTATTTAATTTCAGGTAATTTGACTCATGGATAAACACACGAAATGCTTAAACTCAAGTTGTCAAGTAGTAGTTCCCACCAGTTATAACCTATCATGACACATTGTAGGAAGGGGCATGTTCAAGATCCTCAGGGCTAGGGAGAGAAGAGCCAGAGCCATAGAACCTCCTGAGCAGCGTGCAAATCAGATTGTCATAATCGCCCCATATACGAGCGATCTACTCCCGAGTAGGGCCTTGTTCATCTCTTCCAAGCTTTGCATGTCGAGTCCATCGTCCTCCTTTGAACATGAAACAATCTTCCAATCCGCTAATGACAGCCTGTTTAACCACCCACAAGACAAAAAGAAGGAGCTTCTCATGATGCTTTCGAGCCTCTTCTGTCCTCCCACATGCAAGAGGTTAGATGGTAGGAAGAAAACTGTAGATCACAGACAACACCCATCTCAACAACATTAGTCTGCCACCTCTAGATAAGCACACCAACTTCCAACCTGTTAGCCTTTGCTCCGTCGTCTTAGTCACTGGTAGCTAATCAACCATGTGCATCTTCCTAACTACCAGCGGCATGCCCAGGTATCGTAATGGCATATCTCTATGCGGGGAACGAAGTCAACTAGCACATAAGCCAATCTTCGAATCGTCTAAGCTAAATGGGGCGAATTCTGACTTCTCCCTGTTAAGTATCAATCACAATACACCACTAAACAAATCTAGAACTACATAAAGACCTCTACAACTCTCAGAAGCACCTTCCATAAAAAGTATCATGTCGTCTGCATATTGAAGGACGGTGATAGAAATCTCATCCTCTGAGTAACCGCGACAAAGACCCCTGGTCATTGCACGGTCAATCATGACCAACATCACATCTGTCGCAAGAACAAAAAGAAGAGGAGAACCACTTTTAATTTTTAAATTATTTAAAAATTTTGTTGGTATTGGGAGTTGAACCCATTAACTTTGGTTATCTTTTTTTACACTTCTAACCAACTACACTAACACAACTTTTTTCGTGTATTGGATTTTAAATATAATTAAACTATTATCATGTTATATAGCATCTAATCCAAATAATATATATATATATATATGATATGTATGATATTTGATGGTGTATAAGAAAAATACTTTATGTATAATGTGAAATATATACATTATCTATGTATTATATACATTTCAAGTATATTAAGTGTATATTATATATATTATTTCATTTCGATTTGATTAGCCGGTACAACCACTTTTTTTCATCGGTCCGGTTTAATCCGATTTTAAATAACGATGACATCATCATCCGGTTGAACCGATTTGATTACATGGTTCGACCCGATCTGATCATTTCAGCAAAGTTTCCGATTCGGTGTCCGGTTTGGTTTTAAAAACTAGAACCCTTCGGGTTCTGCTCCACCCTCTGGTGCATGCAATCCACCATAATTTCACTATAAATTGGAGTCGATCCTGCATTTCACATTTTCATAGTGAAACCAAATAAATTGCATACAAATTTATTGATTTGTATTACCTTAAAGTAGCCTTATAGTTGCAAAAAAATTCAGTGCATAAAAATACAACTATATGAACTCCTTTTTAACTTACATAAGCAATATATTATTATGTATATTTCCTTAAGAAAATAGTTGTCTATATTTCTCTCATACATGTCCTCCTGTACAATGCACATGTACCTACTAGTTCATATTAACATACCATAATACATCATTGCTAATTATTTTATATATTGTGGATCATCACACACGATGAAGAACTATGATACACATCAAGAATTAAGAAGGTGGATAATCAATCCAATCAACTTGAAATCAAGAAGAATATGAATATCGATAGCGGTGCAATTAACTAGATTGAAGTAGTCACTACAAGAAAAACAAGTTGTACCTACAGAACTATGCCTACGGATGTAGGGCTTGTGGCCACGGAATTGAGTTCTGGCCACAACAAGACGTGTTCAGTAGCCGTAGCTACAAGTCTCGTCGCGAGAGTTCTCTAACCATGAATATGTCGTGGTCACTACAAGTGACCACAGAACTTGTCGTGACCACAACCCTTGTATGAAGACTTTGGCCACGGATTGTAGCTACGAGAAACTAGTGGCCACGGAATTATCGTGGTCACAAGTTTCTGTAGCCACATTCCGTGGCCACAACTCATTCTTCTTGTAATGAGTAGACAAATTTACATATTTTTATAGGATGCTTAGGAACCTATAATTTTCAGTAATAAAATGAGTTGATCGAATTTGTTTAGAATTATTCAAGATTAAAGGATGATATAGGTTTAGGTCGTATGTATGACTGATATTTTGGAGTTGATTTGAGCGTTACTTGACACCGATGAAGGATTTTCAAAGAGTTGGTATGATGCAAAGAAGTTTTGTAAGTTGATAGAAGTACTTGTGTATTTCCAAATGATTGAATTCTATATAGAGAAACCCATTGAAACATAATGTCCATTTTGTAATGTGTTTGGATTCAAAGACGAGGGATAAGAAATAACGTGTAAAAATCAGATGTTGTGAATGTATTAACACTACAAGAAAAATGAGTTGTGGCCACTGAATGTGGCTACGGAAACTTGTGGCCACTAGTTTCTCGTAGCTACAATTCCGTGGTCAAAGCCTTCACACAAGAGATGTGGCCACGATAAGTTCTGTGGTCACTTGTGGTGGCCACGATATATTCGTGGCTAGAGAACTCTCACGACGAGACTTGTAACCACGACTATTGGCCACGACGTGTAGTGGTCAGAGCCCAATTCTGTGACCATAGACCCCACATCCATGAACATAATTTTGTAGCCACAACTTATTTTCCTTGTAATGCAAGTACTTTTGTTCATTACTAGATTGCAATGGTTATCTATGTCATTGTGAACATCAAGATGAATGACATGGCATTATGAAAATAACATCGAAGTTAACGTGAAAGAGTAGATTTCATTTGACTCCATTTTTGTAGATTTTGCAAATGATATCATACACTACAAGAAAAATGAGTTGTGGCCACGGAATGTGGCAACGAAAACTTGTGGCCACTATAATTCCGTGGCCACTAGTTTCTCGTAGCTACAATCCGTGGCCAAAGTCTTCATACAAGAGTTGTGACCACGACAAGTTCTGTGGTCACTTGTAGTGGCCACGGCATATTCGTGGTTAGAGAACTCTCGTGACGAGACTTGTAGCTATGGCTACATGTCACGAAGTGCCGTGGCCAGAGCTCAATTCCCTGACCACAAGCTCCACATCCGTAGGTATAGTCCTGTGGCCACAACTTATTTTCCTTGTAGTGATAATGTACGTTTGGGTCTTACAGGTAATGAGTTCAATCCATATAAACATATGTTCATCTCCCAAATTCAACATGACTCGTATTGCTATTCATGTATAAATTATCTCTGTGGATGTATATGAAATCTAATTTTATAGCGACATCATTTCTTAATTAGAGCTCTGAAAGTCTCATGATATGCAAATAATGTTTACTTGCAACCTCTTGATGAGTTATAACTGTTTTAGTGCTCTAAAGTTGAAAACACAAAATGCAAATAGTACATAGAGTTTCAGAAGGCATGCGGCCTTAGGGAGTGGGTTCTCTGCTGTAGTGCTGTGGTGTTGTACCGCACCAAAGCAGACGATTCAGACGCGTAGCCTTATTGTGTTGTGGACTATAAACAACTTTTTTGTATATATTAATTTATCTTATCAGAGTACAAAAGTCGACTTAGCATGTCCTACCCATATCAAAGATAAATAATTTTGAAATTGGCTACCAGAGCGTAAAAAATATCAATTATACACATGTACTTATATACTATATAACTTATATAGACCACATATTTTATTTTTTTGAAGCCAGAAAATGGGTAGACACTCATAGGCGTTCACCCCATACTTATAATAAAAAGAAACAAAAACAAAAACGAGAAAGAACAAAGGAAGCACTCTAGACAACCCAAGAGCGCAACACTCCCGGCGCACGAATATATACATTTTCCTTGTAGAATCCCTGATTAGAAAACACCAGGTCATTCCTAGCCAGCCAGATAGACCACACACAAGAGGCTGCAACAACTTCATCTTCGGCCGATGTCTGGCCGCAACCAACTCCCTGCAAAAAATCTCGACACTCGCCCTACCAACCCACCCCAGTCCTGGGTCCGCCCAAACCGGAAGCACAGATGGGCACATAAAAAAGAGATGGTCCGGAGTTTCAATCCCCTCCTCACACAATAGGCACCTGTTAGAAATCACCCCCAACAGTCTAGCACATCGGTCCCGCGTCATCAGTCTCTTCCTCCTGAACAACCAGAAAAAGAAAGCAACTTTCATCGGTAGACCACAGATTTTAACATTTTGAAATTGGCTACTAGAGGGTAAAATCAGATTGGTTCTTGAAATCTCAGGGGAGAGATAGTTTCCAGTGGTTGGATGATGATTTTTAACAGCTTCGAATTAGAGCACGGAGATGGGTGTAGCTTGCAGCAATAAATTTGAACTCAAGTTGGATATATCAGAGTCAATCATGTTTTTTTTATAAACGATCTTAGTTCATTCCCAGAAATAATCGTCAGCCAAACAAGCCAACAAGCAAGCTACAAAACTAAAAAAACCATGTGCTGATAGAAAAATAAAGGATATTTGGGAGATGGAGAGTAGGGAAAAACACTAAGAGAAGAGGAGTAACAAAGAACACGTAGAGAGAAGAGAAGATCTCTTGTTGTGATGATTCATGGATGGAAGAGACCCATATTTATACACAACTCTTAAGCCAAAAATAGATGGCTTGTTAACAAAGAAATGCTAAAATTAAGCAAAGACTCTAACAAAATGCTAAACATAAGCTAGACTAAGCCAAGTCTCCAACCGCATGGCCTTATTCAAACAATCAAATTCAAAAGAAAAATTGAATGCCAAGAATAGCATTCACATTCTCCCCCTTAGTCTTGGCATACCCCGAGATCACGAACACCAAGTAAATAACGCATAGTCGTCAATCTCGCTATCGGTAATGCCTTTATCAACACATCAGCCCGTTGGTCTTCGGTGCGAACGAACTCAACGCTAATCAACCTTCTTTCGACACAATCACGGATGAAGTGATATTTTGTGTCGATGTGCTTACTTCGTCCATGGAAGACCGGATTCTTCATAAGAGCTATTGCAGACTTGTTGTTAACAAACAACTTCACCATCCTTGATTCTGTTCCGACCGGTTCGGCTAATAATGCTATAAGCCAGAGTGCTTGGCATGCTGTCGCAGTTGCCGACATGAACTCAACCTTGCAGGATGAAAGAGCTACTGTCTTTTATTTCTGTGAGTTCCATGAAACAAGACAATTGTTGATGTAGAATGTCATACCACCTGTGCTCTTCCGATCATCCATATCGCCAGCCAGATCACTATCTGCATAGCCGGTGATTACTTCTTCCTTGCCTCCTTTCTTATATACAAGTCCGAAATCGATGGTGCCTTTGAGATACCTAAGAATTTGCTTTACGACCTTGTGATGCATCATTGTAGGCTTCTCCATGAATCGACTAGCCACACCGACAACGTAGGAGAGATCAAGCCTGATATGAAGAAGATAGTGCAAACACTCAATGACACGACGGTAGTAGGTGGCATCAACAAGTTGTCCTTTTGGATCCTTGTGCAGATGGGGTCTTGGCTCCATGGGAATCTTACAAGGATTACAATCAGACATGTTAAATTCATTTAATACCTTCTTAGCATATGTTGTTTGCTTGAGTGAGATGCCATTATCTCCTTGTTCCACCTCAAGTCTGAGGTAGTATGTGAGTAAGCCGAGATCGCTCATCTCAAACTCTCCTATCATCTACTTCTTGAAGTTTGCAATTGACTCTGTATCTTCTCCCGTGACGATCAAGTCATCGACATAGACGCTGACGATGATGCCCGTCGCGGCCTCGCCCCTTCTATACACAACTTTATCCTGTGTACATCCTGTGAAGCCGAGCTGCTTCAAGCTTCTATCAAGGCGCATGTGCCATGTGCGTGGTGCCTGTCGTAGCCCATAGAGTGCTTTGCTCAGCTTGAGCACCGTATGCTATTTTCCTTTTACTGTGAACCCCTTAGGCTGGGTCATGTAAACTTCTTCGATTTCACCATTCAAGAGATTTGACGTCAAGGTGATGAACTTGCCAACCTCGGTTGGCTGTGATGGCTAAAATGACACGTACCGTATCAAGGCGAGCAACCAGAGCAAATACTTCTTCAAAGTCAATACCTTGTTGTTGAACATATCCTTTTGCAACAAGGCGGCCCTTGTATTTGATAACTTCACCATTTGAATTCTTTTTGAGTTTGTGCATCCATTTAAGCCCTATGGCTTTATGTCCCGCCAGTAACGTGGTGAATGACTACATCGCATTTTTTGATGGCTTCAATCTCTTGGGCCATGGCTTCATCCTATGCTGGCTGACCAACAACCTCCTGGAAGCATGAAGGTTCCTCCATCTCTGTGAGCATCGCTTCCTCTTCTGTTAGATCCATGTGCGGAGAATCACGCATGATGTCATCCATGGATCTATAACAGACAGGTGCACCATCGCTGTTGACTTGTCCTCCTGACCAAAGTGTATGTGAGTGCCTACCCTGGTCAACATCTTCTATCGTGGATGGCATGACCTCCGGAGTATTCCTGATGCTAGTGGGTGTTGACGACGAGCTTGATGCAACATCTATTGGAGAGGTTGGTGTAGATGGTTCGAGCACTGATGTTGGCTCATTTGTCGAAGTACCCAACACTGAAGCTGAGCAGACTTCAATCTGCTCGGGGTTGACGTCCTTCTCAATCACAAAATTGGGTGATCAATCGCTTTCTACATCAACAGACCATTTCCACTCCACATTTTCTTCAAATATAACATCACGACTTGCATGAATTTTTCCTTGATGTGGGTCCAATAGGCGATGAGCCTTGCAACCTTCTTCAACACCCAGGTACATCATCGACTGATTGTGATCATCGAGCTTCTTGAGGTTTGGCATGGTCACCTTAGCATGTGCCATGCAGCCGAACACACGAACATGTGCCAGATGTGACTTCTTTCCTGTCCGTGCCTCGAACAGAGTGTGATCTCCCATCACTTTGGTTGGGAGATGATTGAGGAGATAGACCGCATGTCGCACTGCCTCCCCCCAAAACTTGCTTGGTACGCTCATGCTTTTGAGAAGTGAGCGCGCCATGTCCATCATCGTACGGTTACGTCGCTCCACCACACCATTTTGCTGCGGTGAATATGGTGCGGTGAGGTAACGCTCGATTCCTGCCTGCTCGCACACCTTTGCGAACTCGCCTGATAAGAACTCCCCTCCACGATCAGATCGGATAGCCTTAACACGATAATCACTCGTATTCTCTGCCAGCAACTTGGTCTTCATGAATGCCGAACATGCTTGGTCCTTCATTTTGAGCACATGCAACCACATCCATCAAGAGTAATCATCAACAATTAACATAAAATAGTGACTACCACATGCATTCGATGGCGTGATCGGTCCACACAAATCTATGTGTAGAAGTTCGAGCGACTTATGTGCTTGGTACTTGGCTGCTTTTGGGAATGTCAATCTTGTCTACTTTGCCACTAGACAAGTCAGGCACACCTGGTCAGGATGTGCAATCAGCGGCACACCTGCTGCCAATCCTTTTCTGGCAAGCATCTTCAATGCTTGAAAGTTGATGTGGCCAAAGAGAGCATACCATAATCATGCATGATCATCGAGGCTTGCTAATAATGAAATTGACCTTGCCAGTTGTAGCTCGATGCGGTAGAGACGGTTTTGTGTTCTCTTCACTTTTATGATCAAGCGAGAGTTGTTCTTGACCGATACTTTGAGCGTATTCTGATCCATAAGCACTTGGTGCCCAGACTCAGTGAGTTGACCAAGGCTTATTAGATTGCTACGAAGTCTAGGGATAAAAAATACCTCTTGAAGAAGCCATTGATCACCATTCTTGCATGTGAAAAGGATTGATCCCTTCCCCTTGATCTGCACCGTCGAGCCATCGCCAAATCTGATGCTTCCGGTGATTGCTCTATCCAACTCGTGGAACTTAGCTTCATCACCGGTCATATGGTTTCTAGCACCATTGTCGAGGTACCATACATCTGTTGGTCCCTCAACATGCTCGGTAGCATGCAACTCCAGCCACACGATCTCCTCATTCAACATCACGACCTCTTGCCGCTCTTCTTCAACCAGTAAAGTCTCATCTGAGACTGCCGGTAGAAGTGCTGGTTCAACATCCTCGGCACATGCAAAGTGTGCTTCCTCCTTCTTCCTCGGGGCTCGACAGTTTATCGAGTAATGTCCCATCTCGTTGCAGTTATAGCACCAAATGTGACTCTTGTCACGACCACCGCCGTTAGAGCCACTTGCCTCATCTTTGCGCGGTCCTCCTCGGCCACCTTTGTAGCCTCCTCTACTACGTCCACGACCTCACGGTTGTGGTTCCCGCCATCTGGGGAGCCCTGTTCTTCAAAAAATCTCCTCCGATCTTCTTAGATCATGCCTCCCACTTGGCCTGAGTGAGGAGCAGTTGTCCGTCTGCGCTTCCACCTGCGCTAGTGTTCTTCCTGCATGTGTGCTCCTCAAAGGCTTTGAGTCGGCCGACGGCCTCCTCAAAAACCAAGTTTTTGAGATCGCAAAATTGCTCGATGCCGGCTATCACACTGATAAACCGTTCTGGCACCTCTCGAACAACTTTTTTACAAGCATGAGATCCGTCATTGTCTCACCAAGGCTTGCGTACCTGACAGAAATGGCGGTTAGACGACTAGTGTACTGGTCGAGGGATTCTCCATCGCTCATCCGCATGACGTCGAACTCCCGCTTTAACGTCTGCAATCGTGCGTCCCGAACTCGATCCACACCGACGAACCTCATCTTGAGGCAATCCCAAACTTCCTTCGCTGTCGTCTTCTTGGCCACCAACATGAGGAGGTCCTCCGGAAGCGCTTGGAAGAGATGCATCTTCGCCTTCTTATCGAGCCAGACGTTGTCTTCTGTTCCCTCTGCCGGAGCAACAGTCCCCCAGAGGCCTTGATCCTCCATTATGGCCTGAACACGAATCACCCAACTGGTATAGTTCGTGTTCGTCAACTGATGGTATTGGAGTGTACGACTCAGTTGCTGCGCCCATGATGATTCTCCAGTGACAATTGCCATGGAAGTGGCTATGATACCAGATGATAGAGAAACAAAGGATATTTGGGAGATGGAGAGAAGGGAAGAAGCACTAAGAGAAGAGGAGTAACAAAGAACACGTAAAGAGAAGAGAAGATCTCTTGTTGTGATGATTCATGGATGGGAGAGACCCATATTTATACACAACTCTCAAGCCAAAAATAGATGGTCTATTAACAAAGAAATGCTAAAATTAAGCAAAGACTCTAACAAAATGCTAAACGTAAGCTAGACTAAGCCAAGTCTCCAACCGCATAGCCTTATTCAAACAATCAAATTCAAAAGAAAAACTGAATGCCAAGAATAGCATTCACATGTGCTTCGCTATTTAGTAGAATCCATCATGGCGATGAAGGGGGAAAACTAGAGTTCAACAGTTTCTGATGAGTATATCAATAAGTTTGACCTAAATCTGGATCTGGCGGAATCATATGATCATTAAAGCTATTAGATTTCGCCGTCCCAAAGGTCATCGAGGGCCCTGTAGGGTCCGGTGGGTGAGAGGAACATAGCTCCGTCGTATCCTTTCTTCTGCGGGATCTGTCTGATCTTCTCCCTCTCCTCCTCGCTCAGCTCCCACTCGAAGATCTTCGTGTTCTCCCTCATCCTTTTGCTGTTGTAGCTCTTCACCACCAGGCTCACCCCTTGCTCGTGCACCCACCTCAACGCCACCTGCACTTATTTTATACATACGAACTGCCTAACATACCTGAAATATATATAATATGTATGCATGCATGCATGAAGAGGTGGTACCTGGGCGAGACTCTTCCCTTTGGCTTCGGCTATCTCCTTCAACACAGAGCTCTCCATGACAGCCAGAGATCCCCAGCGAGCCCCGTTGGCTCCCAGGGGCGACCATGCAACCACGTGTATCCCCCTCTCCTCGCAGAAGGCCCTCAGCTTCCTCTGATCCCATGCGATGTTCATCTCCACCTTAATCAAAACAATCATTTAATTTGCACCTGATCAATCTAAGTTAATATTATTTATACCCACATTCATATGATCTTTCTATGTCAGATGATCTAAAGATCGTGCCTGGTTGACTGCAGGAGGGATGGTTGCGTGGAGCAGGAGCTGGGACAGCTTCCTGGAGGAGAAGTTGCTGACGCCGATGGACCTGGTGAGGCCGAGCCTCTGGCACTCCTCCATGGCTGCCCACGTCGGCCTCATGTCGAAGGGGAGTATGCTTTCCGTCCTGATGGGAATCACCATGGGCTCCTTCTTCACCCTCGCCGGCCAGTGGATGAGGTACAGGTCGAGATAGTCCAACCCTAGATTCCTGGGACGGAACCAATTGAGATCATTAAGCGCCATGCATATGATAGCAGATGAGAATTATTTGAGTATTTGGTTTTGGTCCTTCATGGCATCTTCTTTTGATTAAGGATAGACTGAGAACGACAAAATTTAAGTCGTCCTAAGGTTGACCTATGTGTGGAATGTTATTGGTAATAGTATATGAGAGTAAATTACCAAAAAAACCCAACTATGTCTGGAATCTCAATTACGGTCCTCGTTTTTCAAATGAAAAAAAACAAATCTCCTACTTTTGATGGATGCTTCACTTTAACTGACAAGTAAATAGGTGATAACGATATATGTTGTTGTTGTGTAAGTGTTGGTAAGTTTGCAAAGGTCGTGGAGTAATATGAAGTTTACAGGACTTGTCGTGTAAAGAATGAAGTGTACAAACATCATCCAAACTGAAAGTTTACGGAATAAAGATTTTATGAGGAAAACCGTTCTCAATATTTTTGATAAAATCAATTTACAATCTCATCGTTGACGACGGCGGAGTCAAATACTCCTCGCATATTATTATTCGGTCTAAATTCTTGCCTAAACTTTCATACTTTGTTTGATTCATTTTTTAATGACAAATTCTAAGGATCTTTAGACTCACTGCAACAAAATTAAGCTATAGCTATAGTGAAGTTTTTTTTTCAAAATCCGTCACTAAATCAACAATTGTGAAATAAATAATGATGATATTATTCATTATGAAATTATATTTTATACATGAAATTAACGGCGAATATCGTATATGTCATTATATCATTAACGTGGTCCATATAGAAACACTTATCTATTGTTATTTTTCAAAATTTTAAGTAATCGTTGTTAAATTTGAACAAAAAAAACGATGATTAGTAGAAAATTTGAAAAATAGCAATGGATAAGCGTTTCCATATTTAACGTTGTTAATGATATAGCAACAAAGGATATGAATGGAAGGATGGTACAGATCGTGGAAATATTCAGCAACCTGTCTGGTCTTCAAATCAACAAGCAAAAGTCAGTGGTGGTTCCTATTGGGATGGAGGAGGGTGAAGGTGGTAGATTGGCAAACATGTTGGGATGTCCGCTGGTTGAGCTACCAATTATGTACTTGGGTCTTCCACTGGTGGCTGGCAAGCTCAGGAAGGTAGATTGGTATATGGTTCTCCAGAGGTTTGAACAGAGGTTGGCTGGATGGAAGGCAATGACCCTCTCAAAAGGGGAAAAGTTGATCCTACTTAAGCATGTACTGTCGGCCATTCCTATCTTCTTTTTCTCAACCAGACTGATGTCGGTCGGAGTACGCAAGAAGATTGAAACTATGATGAGGAGATTCTTTTGGTTTGATGGTAAACAACAAAGGTCGGGGGTACATCTAGTGGGTTGGGATGAGCTAACGCGTCCACAAAGCGAAGGCGGCTTAGGTTTTCGTGATGCGGCGTGCATGAATAAAGCACTGTTATCAAAGTGGGTCATTCAAATTTGGTGTGATTCAGACAGGTTAGTGACCAGACTCCTGCGTGAGCTTTACGGAGTTTCGATCTCGCTAGAGGCAGGGAGAATTCGATTTGAGTCCCCTCTATGGTCTGGTATCTGTGATGTTTTACCTTTGCTGGCATTGAAACTGCGACCGAAGGTTGGAAATGGGGAAAGTTTTATGTTCTGGCGGGATGACTGGACGGGGGACGGGCCACTCGATAGCCGGCTCCTGAGGTTGTTTGCATTTGCAGCAGAGAATGATTGCTCGTTAGCACAAGCAGGGGGGTCAGGGTCTTGGGATCCTATGTTCGCATCTATTCTCTCTACTCAGCGTTTAGAGGAGTTTGAAAGAATGAGATCGGAATTTCCGTTGCCAATATGCTTCAATCGGGGCAGGGATCATTTTGAATGGAAGGGTGGTAGATTCTCGACGAAGAAACTGTACATGGACTTTGGAGGGGCCGCTACGGACCATGATCCAGAACTTTTTCAAGATATGAAGATCGTTTGGGCTAGTAAGATCCAATACAGAGTCAAGGTTTTCCATTGGTGCTTGAGAAGAGGTAGTTTATGCGACAAAGCAAGGAGGGGAAGGTTGTTTGGCATACATGATACGCAGTGTGACAGGTGCGGAGAACAGGTTGAAGACGCAGAACATTTGTTCTTTAGATGCCCTTGGTCAGAACATGTTTGGAAGGAGATTGGGATACCATGGCTTTCTTTGGGAGGTACTGTTGATTTCTGGAGGTCGGTAAGGTCGGTAGGGGGAATTCGACGGATGACTGTGCATTACCTATTTGCGGCACTTTGGGCTATTTTGTGTGGGGGGGGGGGGAGGAATGACCTCATCTTCAAGAATCAAAGATTTTGTCCCGAAAATGTACTCGCCCATTGTAACTCTCTATATCGCTTTTGGTCCTCCAGGTAATGTACCCCTCTTTTTTACGATAATATAATGATAGTGCGGTGAATCCCAACTCGAGATGTCACCCTCTTTTTATTAAAAAAAATAGATATAGCGATAGATATACCATTCCTTGTGTATTTAAAGTAAAAAAATCATTTTATAATGAATAATATTATCATTATATATTTAATTAGATATACCATTCCTTGTGTATTCAAGTAAAAAAATCATTTTGTAATGAATAATATTATCATTATATATTTAATAACGGTTGATTTAGTGACAGACTTTGAAAAATCATTTCGTAATAAATAATATCGTCATTATATATTTAATAACGGTTGATTTAGTGACAGTCTTTGAAAAAAAGGATCATTATATCTCAATTTTGTTGTAATATGCTCATAACCCTCTATACTTTCATAATTACACATTGAATCCTCCGTAATTTTACTGTAAATAACTTAAAGAGAAAATGCACCCCATTTGCTACTAAATGTTCTCTTTGTTGATCAGACAAATGTCTTTACCGCTTTCTTTTTACTCTTTCTTTTTATTAAAGAAAAAAGGTCTCCCACCTTATAGATGCGTGCCTATAATCTGCACCATTAATCACCAACAAAAATATAGGCATGTAACCGGTAAAGAATCCAAAGAATGCCACACAATACAAAACTACAAGTTCGAACTCTTAGCCAGTGCCCTGGCATGCGCCGCAACATTCTCATCGTAAAATCTGTCCCGGTGAAACACCGCCCCATTTCTGGCGAGCTAGATCCGCCTAAATCATAGACACACATGTCGATATCTCCTTCTCTGTGTCACTCCACCCTGTCCCGATGGATTCTCAAAAGCCAGACACTAGAAGGAGAAAATATGATCCCAAACGAGTTCCATGCCACCACGGGGCCCACACACGAGAAGAAAATGTGATTCGCATCCTCTAGCCTCTCATAGCACCTAGGACAAGTAGGGACAACAACCTTAACAAATCGTGCAATCCTTACAACAATTTGAGAGCTTAGATCTAAAGTGAGGGAAAAATAATGCACATCCCACACGTCCGCCACCAAGCACTTTGAGTCGATAACCAACTCCATCAGACGCGGGAACCTCACTCCCAACGCCCCTCTCTCGCTCCCCAATCATCTTCCCAAAACATGAAATCAGTCGCCCCCACAATAGGCTGCAAGAGGGGCCAAATCTCCTGCTCCACAGAGCAAACTCCACGCCAAAAATATGAGGGGTGCACAACCATGATCCCTCGGATTAACAAGGAACCAGATCCATAGATCTTCTTGAGCAGACTGCAAACCAAACTGCCACAATCACCTCAAACACGAGTGATCCACTTGCTAAGCAAGACGATATTCATTTTTTCCAGACGACACAAACCATGGCCCCCATCCTCTTGCGGACTTGAAATCATCCTCCAATCCACCAATGGCATCCCGTTCGACCCCCCATTTGACGGCCAGAAGAAATGTCTCATAATGCTCTCAAGTCTATTCCTCACACCCATAGGCAGGAGTCTCTAAGACAGGAGAAAAATGGGTATCACAGACATCACCGATCTCAACAGGGCCAATTTGGTACCTCTAGATAAGCACACAGACTTCCACTCCGTTAGTCTCTGCTCCATTTTCCTATGCTAGATATAATTTTTTTCTGGACTTTTTAACTCTTTCCTTTGCTAGATAAAATATTTTTATGAACTTTTTAAGTAATGTAATCTTCTCTGACAAAGAATATAATTATTTTAGTTATTAATCAGTTATATAAAAAAGAATATATAAAATCTAAAATAGTTGTGACATAAAAAATATTATTTTAAGTTACGAAATACCGGGGATTGGGATTTTTACCCTTACATGTACTTCAGTTTGATTGATTGTGTGTGTTGGGGTGGGGGTGGGGGTGTAAAACACAAGTTGGAAAATCCATCCATAAATTGTATAGTTGAGTATGATTTGATGTGATATTTATTTCTATATTATTATTGAGAGAAGCTATTATTGCGCTATGATTTAGATGTTGATTTTTTTAAAGTAAAAATTATGATTATTTAATGAGTGGAGAATTGTGGTGTGATTTAGATGAATTTTAACTATACAATCAATTATCTTAATTTTCGAATTGTTTGTTGCAAAGACCGTTAAAATTATTTATTTTAGATGGATGTTATAGGAATGTCTATTTCTGACATAAATGAAATGATATATTAGAGATATATAGTGATGAAAATATATAACGGTATTTTGGAGAAAAAAAATCGCAGAAAAATAGAACGGAGCCCCATTTTCCTCTGTAGAAATTGAGTACAACTTGCTTACCGTTTCAAAGTTCAAATTGAGCATATAATCTAAAAACTTGTGTTTATTTTACTCTATTTTATCGAGCTAATAAATTTCTGTCAGTCACATTCACGCAGGAATACTGTTTACCATTTATTGTGTACCTCATCTATAAATGCCAACAAATATTCACCCGTACCCATTCCCCTTCGAAAATAAGAAGAAATCTTTATCTTGTGGATTTTTTTATAAATAATTCATTTCTTTCAATTCCTGGTATTTATAATTTCCATTACAAG
Source organism: Ottelia alismoides (assembly GCA_037367405.1). NCBI lineage: Eukaryota > Viridiplantae > Streptophyta > Magnoliopsida > Alismatales > Hydrocharitaceae > Ottelia > Ottelia alismoides. Next base: position 441,875 of record JAZKJV010000104.1, read on the forward strand.
CACAACTCCAGATTAAATGTCTAATTTTCATCTACTTATTAGAGAGGAGCACTCAAAAACTTTATAATCTTACTATTTCTAACACCATTATCTTTCTTCAGGGGTATATGAGGTAAATAGAGGTGTAATTACAAAAAATAAAGATTATGATGCAATCGGACATGATTATAGGGTAAGTAGTGCAAAAATCCCAAAAAAAAGCAGGCATACGGCATACCCCATTCTATGTTTGCTTACCGGAGGCTGTTCTGGATTGCCGGCAGGACGAGGACGGGATCGGCGTCGGTGCACCACAGCTTCGACGTCACGAACACCTCTTCTCGGTCTCCGATGAGCCCACGCCGGGCGGCCTCCGCGATGGCACGACCCAGCGGCACCTCCGTCTCATAGACCGCCGCGGTGTCGAAGTGCCGGTAGCCTGCCTCGATGGCGTCGAGGAACACCGAAGTCAGCTGGTCGTGGCTGAGGACGTCGTCCGACGCCGTGCCGAACCCCAGCACCGGCATGCGGCTGCCGGAATTGAGCTCCACGAGAGGGATCTCCGGCGCCATGGGATTGTAGATCTGGAACTTGATGGTGTTCGTAGCACTGCTTTATATACCATGTGTATTAGTTGAGAGCTCTGCTCTTCGTTTCTGGGATATTTTACGGAGATGTCCCTTGATGGTTATTTTACATGATTGCTCCTGCAAAATATCACGATTACCCATGCCCATGTCATTTTGCATATTTACACTGTAACTTCTATTAAGCTCGCTCAATATGCGCTCGTGACTCAGGTTCGGATCGTTAATAGTTCTAGTTTGACTAAAATGATGCACTTGTTATCTTTATCGGGTCGAGTTCGAGTACAAAATGTAAGACCTATTGCTCGAAAGACTTTCAATTGGGGCTGGAGTCTATCGATCACTCCTCTAGTCATCCCTCTTTCTCCTCCCACGTTTCCCGACGAGCGACTCACCGCCCGTGCATCCAACTTACTGCAACCCTCCTCTCCTCCTCGTCGTGGTGCTGCCACACGGCCTACGCTCCTTCCCAAGTCTCCCGCTAAAGCCCTATCGACCTCTCCTTCTGTCCTTCCGCTTCCCTTCAAACAATGACCTATCCCATGTCCTCAAATCTCACAAACATCAAATATAGAACAAATCAAGCTACAAAAGGCTCGTTAAAAATCCATGTGAGTCAACTTGAACTCGACGAATTTGACTTCGAGCCAACCATCTTGAACTAAAACCTTATTGAGTTTGAGTCCGAGTAGAGATGAGTTGAATCAACAATTATGTAAATTAACAACTTCTACAAGTATGTAAATTAAAATATTTTTCCAAATCATAATATAAATTTGAAAAAAAAGAGAGATAAAAACACAACTGTAATTGCAATGTTCTATGTACCTTCACCAGAACAAAATTGGTCGATTGTAATAAATAATTTGAACAATCGTTATTGTATTTTTGGATGTTAAATTTGTAATAACAAATATTATTTATTTAAAATTTACCTTTCATTTGTATGCTTTCGAGTGAATCTCGTATTGGTTATTAAAGAATTGTTTATTCATTTTTTTGTTAGAATCTATAGTATCGTTGTTAATTTAGCAATTATTAAAAAAAGTCAATGCATAACCGTTGTCATATGGTTCACGGCTTGTAATATAATAACGAGTTTCATTACAAATTTAGTTACTAAAATATAATTGTATGTTATAAAATAACACATCCGGTTCAATCTATTTTTTTGACCCAATTTAACTAGGTCCAATCGAAGTTGAATCACATTTAATTTTTAAATTATTTAACAATTTTGTTGAAAGTGGGAGTTGTACCGATGGCCTTTGGTTTCATGTTTCACACTTTTAGCCAACTACACCAACACAACTTTTTGTATATATTGGGTTTTAAATATAATTAAATTATTATCATGTTATATAGCATGTAGTACAAATAATATATATATATATATATGACATATATGTTATTCGATCGTGTATACGAAAAATATTTTATGTATAATGTGAAATATATTCATTATATATATATTTTTTAATTATATTTCAAGTATATTTAAGTATATATTATATATATTATTTCATTTCGATTTGATTAGCCGGTTCAACCATTTTTTTCACCGGTCCGGTTTAATCCGATTTTAAATAATGATGACGTAATAATCCGGTTGAACCGGTTTGATTACATGGTTCGACCCGATCCGACCATTTAAGCAAGGTTTCCGGTTCGATTTCAAAAACCTTGAGTCCATGTACTCAACGTAGAATTGTTCTTAATTTTCTTTATTTCCGTAATTAGCATTTTATTTTATTTTTAGATATAGCTGAAATATTTTACGAATTTTCATATCTGAAAATCCAAAAAAGACCAACATTTTCTCATGGGCGATCAAATGAATGTGCACATGCAGCAGGGACACTTGTGCAAATTACACGAAATTGCTATTGAATATGCAATATGATATGTTTATAGAGGGGCCCATCTAAAAGAACACGTACTTAAATAAATGGCTCAAACTTCAAAGGTTATAAAGCGAAGGCGGAGTGGTCTATGAGGCTTTCTGTAATTTTCACCTACTTGAATAAATGCCTCAAACGTCAAAGGTGGTCATAATCGGAGTGGTCATTAATTACCAGTTCAAGATTCCCTTCCACGGAGAAACCACACTAATAATATGTACAATGATCAAATTATTATTTTACTATAAAATAAAATTAAGAAGAAAAATATTCATTGGTAGATTATTTGAAGCTTCTTCCGAAATTTTAATATGAGTACATACTCTAGGTGTCGGTCGCATCGAATAGTAGAGATGAAAGCGATAAGATACATATATGAATATAGATATAAGCATATCTTTTTACATTTGATATATAAATATAGATCATACAATATAAAATGAATACAAAGTAGATCTAATAATAACATAAATATTTTAAGATCAATCAAAATATACATATTTCAGATGATTTAGACACACACACATATATTCATATATGTAGAAGCCAGAGAGAGAGAGAGAGAACTGGGGCTGAGGTTCGGCGGCGAACTTCGGGTCACCCGGTAAAGACTGGTTGATGGTCGGACAATGAAGGGTTTTTGCTCGAAAAGAATGAGCTTAGAAGGCAACTCTAGAATAATAAGTAAAAACGACCTCAAAGTTTAATAACCCTGGAGAGCTGAGTTGTTTGCAACTCAAATTGAAACCATACAAATAAGGGATTAATTATAGTCGCATATTCCCTTCAAAAACATTCCGTTTTATCATATTAGCACCTCAAATACCATGATTCTTTTCAAACTACCAGCCATGTGGCATCCTCCACGATCACGCCATGGGGGTCGTCATCGGGGAAACAACCATGGTCGGATCTCGATCACCATCAACTGGTTCCATCTCCTCCCCGAGTGAAGACGGATCATCGATTCATCAGCAGATCGCCAGCAGCTCCATCGACCTCTTGGAGCGGAACACACTAAAAGAGAATCACTTTGTACATTGATGATCATATCAAGATGATGGTGTCTCTCACACACTGGTCACAATGTTCTCATTCTACAGTGTCACAATGTTCTCCTTCTGTTTAACATGGGACGCCTTCCTGACCTTTCATCTGCACTGCATTCAGTCAAAAAAGTCTTTCCCGGTAAGAGTTGCTTTCCTTTCTTATTGTATTGCCTAAGGAAGGCTGCGTCTAATATATAACTGAGAAACTGTCAACTTTCATTGGCTATGATCTTTCCCGCGTAAAACATCTCTCATTTCCTTGACGTGAATTGTTTACGGATTCTCCAGAATCTGTATTTGACAACATCTTTTCCTTTCTTCCTTGACTTGACTTCTTTCATCAAGTTTCATCAAACTTCTCATGAGCTTACCGGTCATATAAGCTGCTTTCCTCTCCCGACGGTCGAGCTTTCATCAAACCTCGACTTTTTGAGAACATGCTCGAAAAGGATTCATAGTCTAGTTTCATGTATCAATGTCCTATAACTAGACAGCAAACTTTCCTGTTTAGGCGAAACTCTCAACTGCGGGAAAGACTATTCATAACTTCTCAATAAATGAGCTCCTTCTCTCACGTCATATAGTACTGTATTTCTCCGTGAATATGAAAAAGTGCCTCGAAGTTTCATCAAATCAAGCCCATTAAACATAAGCCCTACTGCTAAATCCTTTTCCCCTGATCAACATCGAATCTAGTAGAGGATAGCGTTTGCACGTTTCTTCCTCCAGCTCCCAAGTAGCTTCTTCCCCGTTGTGATGCTGCCACAAGACCTTGATCATGGGAACTGCCCATTTGCCAGTGATATGAGCTTGTTTTCTCTTTAATTGATGATCCATACCGACCTCTCTTCGTAAGGTAGATTAGGTTGAATATCTGGAACCTCATGCTCGATAACATGCAAAGGATCCGTATTGTACTTTAACCTCATGCTCGATAACATGCAAAGGATCCGTATTGTACTTTCTTAGCACAGAAAGATGGAATACATCATGCAATCGTTCGTACAAGGATGGAAGTGCAACCTGATAAGAGACTTTGCCAATCCTCTTTGAGATCTCAAATGGTCCAACATATGATGGACTTAGCTTTCCCTTCTTGCCAAACCGCTAACTATGGAGTGACTCTCAAAGTTCTTAAGGGGTGCAATTTTCAAGAAGACATAATCTCCAACTGCAAAAGTCAAGTCTCCCATTCGCATATGACTTCTGCTTAAACTGAGTTGTCAATAAGATATTCTCGATCAAGTCAACCTTCTATACACAGGCTTGGACCAGCTTCGGTCCCAAAAGGTGTCTCTCGCCCCCGTCACCCTGGTGATTCGCATGGCCTCCCATATAATGCATCTACGTGGCCAATTTCTCGTATTTGCTCGCATGGTAGCTATCATTATAGGCGAACTCTACCAATCGTCAGCGTCGATTCCAACTCTTGAGAAAACCCAAGGCTAATATATATAAACTCAACATGTCCTCCAAAGTCTGGATGGTCCTTTCTGCCTGACCATATGTCGGCTAAAATCAAGATGATGGATGTGCTAAACTTCATATTGGTGCCCATAAATTATAGCATATTCTAAATAAAGATCCTCAAAAATCAGAAATCAAAAGAGGCTAACTATACAAAAGGCATTTTTGATGGTACTCTATCGATAATAAAATACCGATTTTTTTGATTTGTGATTTTTTGTATTTTTAATTTGATTATAATTAGTGAATTAATTTATATACAATATATGTATAATTAATATAGTTTTTATGGATTTTTTATAAGTTAGAAAAAATGTGAAATAAAAATAACAAAGATAAAATATGAACAAAATATACAATGTTAGATTTTTGCGTTTTCTCTATATTTTTTTTATTTTTATGGGTTTTAATTCTATATGATAAATTAGTTAGTTAATTAATTAAAGAATATAATAGAGAAAGAATTAGGTTAAAATAGTGATTGTTGTACATAAAATATATAATAGGCTCAATTCAGAGCAAAAACAAGGTTATTAATTATTTACATATTTTAACCCTAATTTTTAGCATAATTAATGAATGTTAATAAATTAATTTTAATAAGTTTAATTGGTTAACTATTAAGGGGATTTTGCTAAGATGTCCATTCATTACACCCCAATACTTAGATCTTTGCTTGTTCCCAAGCAATTTTTAATGAGTTAGAAGGTCGGATCCCTGACTGTGTAAGTGTGAATTTCAAGACTTATCTCATTAAGAATCCTAACTTTTAGGGGTCCTAAAATCCTAAATTGAACCAATTTCCAAATCGATATATTTATATTTATATTTATATTTATTTATCTTGACATTCAACCAAGATGATAATGAATGCAATGGCATACGGATTGCATCGTATATAGGGATAAAATCAGATTAGATATGGTTTGGATATGGATATTCCCATATCCATATCGATTTCTACAACAAAATACATGAAAATTCGACGGTTATGCCTCATGATCTCGTATATGTGGAGTAAATCGACGCTAAAAAATATTACAGTCAAATTCAAGTAACATATTCGACATGTTCATGTCAAATATTATTTTGAACATCAACATTTACACGTCAAAATATGCTATGATATTCGATATTTATTTTGGTTAAATCACTTGAATCAACATTATGGTTTTTCCATCGAATAAACTCAAACTAGGCGGGCCAGAATCGATAGAAATTTACGACGCTTATATACGTCAAAAATAAGAAATGTAGAAGTTTAAGGAAGCCTAATTCTCCGTTTGTAAACATTAACGTTGGAATTTTCTGATGTAGTGTCCATCTATATCGAATATGGATACAAATAATACCAGATAAATATCCGCTACAGATATAGATAAATTGTCATGAAGTATAAAGTCAATAATAGATACAGTAACATTAATTAATTGCATGCAAGCAATTATGAAAATATTAAATTTAGCACATAAGTCTATCGTATTAATACACTCCATGCACATCGAGTTTATAATCACATGGAATAAATATATGTCAAACCACTAAAATATTAAAGGTTCCAAAATCATAAGCAATTGATACATTTGATATTCTTTGACATCTATAACATATACTAAAGTTGGATTTTCACCCAGCTTTAGCCACGTAGTTCTCGTTGTTCTCTTCCTTTCTCCCTGTTTGTCTTGCTCACTTTTCCCTCTCCGTCTTTTCTACCTCTCTCTCTCTCTCTCCAGTCTGTTTCCCTCACTCCTATCTTATATATAACTAAAGCTGGATTCTCCCAGCTCTTTTCATCATCTGACACGTGGACCCCTCCATCCCTCTCCATCCTTCAGTCGACCTCTCCCTTCGCATACCCTAATCCCCTATCGACTTTTTCCCTCCCCGCCTCCCTCTTAGATATCTTCGACACGTCTGTACAATGTCTCCGGGACACCCGTTAGCCGGCATGCAACAATAACCCCTTCCCTCTCTCCACTCCCACCAAATCGCCCCCCAGAAATTTTCGTTCTATTCTCTATACAAAACTCAATCCACTCTCCGGCGTTCAAAAAATGACGGCGAAGAAGAGAGCAAGCACGTCATCTCCCCGCAACGCTTGGTCCCGCGACCACCTGCTCGCTCCACCTCTGTTGTGCCCTCCTTCGCATCCAAGCACAAGAAGGCCATCGCCTCCAAGCTCCCCATGGTTGTCGGCAACGCCAAGCGTCGGCATTCTGTTGCCTCCAGCTTCGTGGATGATGGTGTCGCACGATGAAGACGCGCCTGACATCGTATTATTAGTGTTATAAAATATCAAGAATGCGTAAGCGATTGATAAACAGAGCATAAAAACAAGAAAGATTAACATGGAACACCATGATTTTACGTGAAACCCTACTCCGCGAGGAGCAGGATGAAACCACGGGAGAAGCCCTCAAATAGGGCGTGTTTGTCTATTGACTTTCTCAATGAGTACAGGGGGTATGGGGCTCCTTATATAGCCCAACGGATAGACCCAACAGTGACCGCTCCCCCATGTGGTACTAAACACATGGGTGGGCTCTTTTCTTTTCCAACACTTCCCCTCAAGTTGGTAGCTGGGACAGCTGCAACTTGCAACAATAAAGAAAAATATACATCATTACATCTTCACTTGAAATCACCACAATAAACGTATGTATCCACAACTGGTAGACAAACTCGCTTGCTGACGGGTATATCAGGTCACCGGATCGTATCTCTGTCGTGCCTGGAAGGTCACCGGACTGTCTCTGTCGTGCCTGCATGGTCACCGGATCTCTGTCTCAGTCGTGCCTGCGGGTCACTGGACTTTGTCTCCGTCGTGCCTTGAAGAAAATAAATCCAGTGCGGAGTCGATGTCGAGGATAGAGACACCACGACGAAGATCGATGCACAGTGAAGATGGCTTGATATTCTGTGATATCCGGAGTGATTGGTCTGTCAATCAACGATGTAGGATGCATATGGCTTTTACTCCCCCTTTCTCCCAAACTTGTGAGAAAAATGAAAAATAAAGACAAGTTGGGAGAAGCAAACATGAATCACATTTTTATGCGTACGACTTTTTTCAAATGTACGCACCTTTTTCGGAAAGGAAAAAAGTTTTTTTGTCTCCCCCTTTTTTTTATGCGTGCCCCTTTTTCTTTTTCTCACAACCTTTTTTTTTTTGGTAAAACAGACGGCCCACGTGGGCTTTAAAACAAGTAGCCCACATTTTTTTTCTCATGACCTGCGACTCTCTCCCCCACTTGCAATAATATTCCCCCTCCCTTTTTTTAAGGATCTCGGCTGGGCCCAACATTTTTTTTAAAAAAAAACTTAGGCCATTACCCCCTAAGGTTCCCATCACTTTGTAATCCCGCCTTCCCCTTTGAGCTTCTCCTGCCGCGGCCGAACAGGATGCAAAAGGAAAAAAGGGGGGGGGGGGGGGGGGCACCGACATCGTACACCGCGATGATGGAGGGAAGCACGTTAGGAATCGCGGCCTGGAAGTGATCTGGACTTGGGCTTGCGTGATGAAGATCGTCCTCGCAAATCGCCTAGTTTTGCATTAAAGCTGGATGTCATCCCCATCTTACCCACGTGGCATGCCCCTCGTGCTTACATGCTTCCATTCTCTTCCTTGCACTTCAATAGGTATAGGGCGTTATAGTGGTCATTTCCTTGCCTTACAGCTGTCAAATCCTTTCCTCATTTTATATAGCAAGGATCCTCTGCTGGCCAGCAGAGGCCTGCTGTACTACGTGGGCCGCTCGATCATGATCGAACGGTTCACACGCAAAGGGCCACTTTAACCCTGAATTCGTGTGAACCGCTCGATCTTGATCGAGCGGCTCACGTGGTACAGCAGACTCTGCTGGCCAGCAGAGGAGCTGCTCTCCATTTTATATGCATCTGTCACCATCTTGGTCCTTTGTGTAGTTGTCCTCTCCTCATTCGTTAGAGAGAACCCCTCCCTCGCCTCCTCTTTCCTCTAACATCACCGGCCTTGCAAGAAACCATCTTTCCTTGCTTACCCAACTGGGCTCAGGTTACGCAAACACCTTCTCCTACTGCCTACTATTATGGCAGAAGAAGGGTATCTCTCCATCCACCCCTCCTCTATCTGCTTCCACCAAAATCCATCATGCAATGGTGATACTTCAGATGGTGGTTCAGAGCAGCTCCAATAGCAGCGATGAAGGGCTCATGTGGGGTGACTCCTCTCTGGCAACGACTTGGAAAGATGGGGATAGGATCGACGTGGGTAGTCTCGGCTGGATAGATTTTTTGGAGTGCTTTATTTGGGTTTATCCCAAATATGGGGAGGGGAAGGGTGGCAGTGTACGTTTTTGCTCCAATGTGTGGAGGATGGAGTAGATTTCAGCCATTCCAGGTCCCCATCTCCGCCAGTGCCCCATCTCCGGCAGTGCAGCAGCCGCAGTTCCCAGACACGAAGGACGTGAAGGAGGTCCCTCTGCCCTCCTCTTGGAACCCACCACCATCATGCTCATCTACGATCTTCTGAAAGCTTGATGCACCGACTCCCACGACGGCCTTACCTGCATCACCAACTCCAAAGACACTTAGGCCTTCGTGTTTCAACCTTGAAATTCAGATATTATATTGCGAATATCAACTTGTGTGATTAGTTTGACGTTGTAAGATGAGTTCTTCTTTTCGAGATTGTGCTGGTAGAGTGTTTATCATTGATGTAGACGTCCGTCGAGCCTCAACCTCATTTGGTGATTGATGTTGTTCTCTATGTCGATGGGTTGTTGTTGCATGTTGTATTCCTTTTCCTTGATTTCATCTTAATCATGACTTACATACACACATCAAATCTGTATTGTTGGGTTAATGTTTCATGTTATGTTCATTTTCTTTGATTCCATCTTAATCGCTACACTCATCAAATTTGTGTAGTATACAAGAAATGTGATTCATGTTGTACTGTTCAGGGTCTACGAATGTTGTAACCTGTTTAATCATGCTTTTGAGATCGCAAATCCAGCTTTGGATATAAAAAACACAGGACATAGGCCACCATGACATAGAAAAATTACAAAGATTCCATTATACATTAGTTTGTATTCAAAGTTTCACATGAAAAAGAGATGTTAAACGTGCAAATTAGAATATTTCAAGCTCGAGCAAAACAGAAACTATAAGTTATAATACTACCGAGAAAGAACATGAATTTCTCGAGCAAGAACCGAAATTGAGATCATGAGTTCAAGCAGAACGGAAATACAAAAAATATTGTACATGTAACGAAACTTTAAAAAAATTAAAGATAATTTAGTGACCAACTTTTTTTCAGTTGAATCCATGTGAAATTCATGCGAAAAAAAACATAGAAGTTTAGATAGAACCTTCCTGGAGTGATGAGCCCCTTCTTCTCCACATCCACGATCATGACGAGTGTGCCTGCCTAACAAGAGAATATAGACAAGAAGATCAATGCAACCATGATAAGATATGTCCACGTATGATCACACGAGCCTCACATACTTTGTTCAGATAAACCAGAGGGGTAGTCCCAATATGCGGCATATTCCATTGGATAAAAACAATCAATGACTTCGGTTGCATCAAAACACAAAATTGAATCACAACCTAGAGAAAAAGTAAGACTAAAATGGATAGAAAAATAAAGTTCTACATATATGTTGTTCGATAAGGTCAGATAACCGTACCACTCCTATTATTTTCTCCAATAACTTATTGCGAATACTTTTCGTGGATTGATTTATAACGTGTTATTGTAGATATATTTTCTTAATAAATATGGAGATTCACTTGGTCTTAATTCAAGTTCTTGAATATAGAGTTTTCTTCATTTTTTTTCTAGTTGTTCAACGGCAATCTATTGATCATGAATATCAAATGGATGAAATCGTCCTTAATTGGCAACCAACGGACCACTTCGTGGGAGTTCATCCACTGTTTATTTCACTCTAATCTTTTTTTAGCTTCATAGAAAACATATGAGAATTACATGATAAAATCATGTTTTACAAGATTTTGACTTCAACGTTACTGCGTGCTATAAACATTTCATTCATGATCTTTGGATGGAATTGGAAGCTTTTCTTATATAGTGAAAAAACCTTACATATACATTTTCCCGTGCAAAGCACGGGTATATCCTTTATAGAAATGGTAAGCCAATTCGATGAATTTATCACACAAGTATTCAAATAGTTCACACTTGCTTAGTATTGAATTTGGATCAAGAGATAAATGGCTCTATAGAAGAGAATTATGCTTCCATGCTTACTTTGTTGAAATAAGGACAAACGATCTGATTCACGATCTCATGAAATTGAGTTAATCAAACGTTTGATTTTTTTTTGTTGTTTTAAAAAAGATCTTATGAAATACAACTACTCTATAGGAGTATCTTTTATACAATATACACAGATGTATTTGAATATACATTATTCCAAATAATTTACAGATATTATATAATATTTTTCTTAACTCATAAGTAACATTGCATATATGTAATATCTAGCCCTTTCTTCAATTATACATTATTCTCATCAATTATCAAATTTCCATTATTTCTTCTGAAAATCCGCAAAACACGGGCAAATACACTAGTTGACTTAGAAATCGAGCCCTTTGTCATCAAATGCGATGTCGTAGCTGGTGTCATGGAACCCATCATGTATCATATCTGGTTGGCACGACCTAGAAACATGGGTAATAAATAATGCCACATGGGCTAGATTTTGAATATTTTGGATATTTGGATTCGATATTTTGAACGGAAACAAAATCTTTTTTACATATTCGAGTTTTTTTTGAAATTTTGATATCCATATCCGTATTCGGATTCAATTCAATGCTGGATACAAACATCCGTATTCTATAATTTTTCAAATGTGGTAAGCGGAAATCCAAACATAGACGTATCTGATTTCATCCCTAATCGTACATATACATATCCATTTATCTAATATTTAGTGATTTCTTTTTACTAGAGGCGGTACTTCTATGGGTACCCATCACCCATTGATACATGTTTCATTTGGATAATGTTCGAATGCGACGGGTCGACCCATATGATCCAACAATGGATCGGGGCGAGTCATAATCAAACGGATGAGTACCTACCCATGAACACCCCTACCCTTAATGTACACAAAACAAAGGCCCGAGATATAATTTCTGGAGGGAGCTGAAACTGAGAAGTAGACGGGATACTGTAGTATATGCTTTTTTTTACTGTTCAATGTGAATACTTCCTGTAAAGAGGTTAAAAGAGTCAAGTTCTCCCTCCTACAGTGACCGTAAGGCTTGCGTCCGAGAGGTCGGCGCTGAGGAAGATGGAGATGCGGAGTACAGGGGCGGAACCAGGAATTTCATCAAGGAGGGCCCGAGTATACAACTATTATATATGCTAAAAAATAATAAAATGTATGTATTTTTGAATGATATTTTTAAATAGAATTAATATTTTAAAATGAACCTCTTAAAATCTTGATAAACATAGAATTTAAATCTATTATTAATGTTAGAATTTCAAATAGATTGGTATTTTCCGTGGTTATTTTTAAAATTGGATAAATACACTCATTTAAGCCTCTCTAAATCCATCTTAAAAAGGCTAAATTATCAAGTGAAATTTTGAAATAAAAAATCATAGTTAAAAGGAAACAATAAAAGCTATTTTATTTATAAAGAGTACTAAAAAATAGGAGAGATAAATAAACTCAAATGAAATTTTATATCAAATTATTTTAATATTTTGGAAATGATTGGATAAACCATATAAAAGAAAGTAAAATCGATGAAGATAAGATTCGAACCCCGGTCTCCAAAATAATAAATTTGCCACTCTACTACTTGACCATTTAATGATTTTGCAATATTTTTAAAACAACATTAATTATTATATAATTAAGGAGGAATCGTATTAAAAACTTAATACATTGTATAAGTGACGTGTAATAGTCATGTAGGGGTTATAATGCTAGTTCCACCCCTTACTCGAATACAATTTTATATCAAATTATTTTAATACTTTGAAAGTGATTGGATAAAACGTATGAAAGATAGTAAAATTGATGGAGCTAAGATTTTAACCCTGGTCTCCAAAATAATAACTTCACCACTCTACCAACTGACCATTTAATGATTCAACAACATTTCACTAACAAAAATTATTATAATACAATTAAGAAGGGGCCTTATTAAAAACTTAATACATTATATATGTGACATATATATGGTGGTATGGTTGATTTCTGGAGATCAATAAGGTCCGTGGGAGGTAACTCAACTGACGATTGCGCTCTGCCATTTGCTGCTCTTTGGTCCATATGGAGAGGCAGAAATGACTTAATATTTAAAAATCAAAGGTTCTATTTTGAAAATGTGGTAGCTTACTGTCGCTCCCTGTATCACTTCTGGTCCACAATGTAGTGAATTTTCCACTTTTTTCATATATAAAAGCATAGCGCGGTGAGTCTCAGCTCGGGACTACACCCTCTTTTCTCTCAAAAAAAATATATGTGACATATAACAATCATGGGGGGGCCGTTGCCCCCCATAATGTATACTAGTTCCGCCCCTGGCGGAGTAGGCAGTGGAGGCGGCGGAGATGGAGCTTCTTTGGTGTCAACGAAGGCGAGGGCTTGAAGATGCTGAATCTGGATTCAGTGGAGAGGCGAATATTGTTCCTTTTCTTTTCTGCCTCCGCCTCCTGCTGGTCTCGACATCGTGGCTCTTCCCCGTCGCGACAGCAGCCAACGCATTCGCTGATTGGGAGCTCCACAGGGATGTTCATGGCATTCACGATGGCATGACCCACAAAATCACGTCCAACAACAATCCCCTACAATCTTTGTAGTTACGCCACGATTTAACACATATGCATAGGGTTAGTAAGATTCCCGTGTAATTTAGAAGGTTCACGTCGCAATTACTAACAATTGGGGTTAACTTGCATTTCCGCAAGATCTTAGAGGTCATGATGTAGAAAACCCTAATCAATTTTCGAGCCGTGCATTTGAGTAACTGAACCAGTAAGAATGTAATTAAGATTTTTTTATTCCATGGCACCACCTCACATAGGCATTGCAGAATCCCCATTAAGCACACAGTGATTATCTTATCTCTGAAGATCATCAATTACAGACAACATGATCAAATCCCATCCCCGATCAATCCGGTGACGATCAGCACCACTTGATGCAGTAGCAAGACCTGCCGTTGGAGCACCGCGCGGCGTGGCCGATCTCGATGGTGATGCAGAGGTTCTCGCACGAGTACTGGGTGCACCCGCTCGTGTCGACGAGCACCGGGCACTCCTTGTCGGCCTTCACCGTGGGGACCATCCCGCAGACGGCAGAGACGACGAGCATCACGGCGAGGAAGAGGCGGACGGAGGAGGAGACTGCCATTGATCTAGCTGGGAATGGGAATGCCTTTGGGTGATTAGTTGCTGCCTTAGCTATGTGTGTGCGTGCATGGAATTGGGATTCAACGTAGATCTAAATATATAGCTGAGGAGCTTGCTTAAATTAGGGTTCTGATAATAGCAATTACCTAATAACAGCAATTATCCATTTTAAAATTTTCGAAGTTGATGCCGTTAAGAGTTCTTTTTTTGAGGAAAAGAAGGTGTCATGTCGTAAAGACGTTCACCCAAAAAGCTATATATTCACAAGTTTAGAACAAAGTTACAAGAGCCAAGAATCCCGAAGGATTCTAGCATGAACCAAAATATTTTCTACATAAAGTCTCTTCCTTCTAAACACAACACCATTTCTAGCAAGCCACAAAGCCCAAAGGATAGACACCGCACGAATCTTGTCCCCCATCCCCACATTATCAGAAGGTCCAAGTGACGCCCAGAATTGCCCAGCATCCTTAACAACAACATTTGGAATCCTAGCCTCAATCCAAATCTGTGCCGATTTTGGACAGAAGAAGAAAAGGTGATCCAAACTTTCAAGTTCCATCTCACATCTTTTGCAGATGCCATCCACCCCTCTGAAGAGTCGGTCACGCCTCGCCCATGTCATCAATCGATCCCGCCCAAACAACCAAAGAAATATCTTAACTCTCTGAGGGATCTCAGCCCGATGCTGTTAAGAGTTCTGTCATGTTTCCGTTGAGGTTTTACTAATGGGGTTTTTTGCACTTGTGTCCCTCCAGATATTACAATTACAATTAAACTCTACCTTTTTTGCAATAATATTTGTGCCCTTGTGTTCTTATAAAATTTCAAAGTTCTATTATTACACTTTGAGGTTTTACTAAAGGTTTTTTTGCACTTGTGTCCCTCCAGATTTTTACAATTACAATTAAACTCCTACCTTTTTTTGCAATAATATTTGTGCCCTTGTGTTCTTATAAAATTTCAAAGTTCTAATAGTTTTACTAAAGGGTATTTTTGCACTTGTGTCCCTCCAGATTTTTACAATTACAACTAAACTCCTACCTTTTTTTGCAATGATATTTGTGCCCTTGTGTTCTTATAAAATTTCAAAGTTCTATTATTACACTTTGAGGTTTTACTAATGGGTTTTTTGCACTTGTGTCCCTCCAGATTTTACAACTACAATTAAACTCCTACCTTTTTTGCAATAATATTTGTGCCCCTGTATTCTTATAAAATTTCAAAGTTCTATTATTGCACTTATACTCATATTTTAATTGTACGTATGGCGAGGCAATCAATGTTTGAATTATTGCTCTTATTACGCATATTTAGGCAAAACTAGTTATCCATATGTTTATATATGGTATCTAAATTTATGACGTCCATGTAATTTAAAACAAAACACAAAACTCGATTCCAACATTCTGTTTTCATTTAGAAAAGTATTTTCGGGTCGGAGCCATTACGTGAGTTAGTCGGTTTGACCACCACGAGAATAAAGTGAACTAAGATTGGAACTTTAGACTTTGCGAGGTATAGGATGCTAGCTAGGGGCGGACCTGCGGTTTGCCGAGATCGGCCAATGGTCCCTCCTCTTTGATCAAAAGTCGTATATGTTTTATATTGTAATTGGGTGGGAAAATGTGTCTATGGATGAGGGATCGTTTATCCTAACTTCTATTTATGTACTTATCCTCCCTCCTTTTTGACTCATGTTAGTGAAGAGAGCTCTAATCCCCAATTTGTGTTGGAGATTAGGGATTTGTGCCCCGTGGCTTTTCCCACATCATAGGGTTTCTACATAAATCATTATTTCCTTTGTGGTGATTGTTCTTGAGTGATCTCTACATTGTATCAACACCATTGAAGTTGTGATTCTTCCTTCCGTTGCAATTGGATCAAGGAGTTCTTGTAGTCACCTATCTGTTCAAGGCGCCCCCATGTATCAACCCTAACTCATAGAGAAGCACCCCCACCCTCCTGGCAACTCAACCCAGCCAACGGTAGTCCCTACTACCATAACACCTCATGGTGGCTAGATGCAACCCCATCCACCTGGCGACAGCCCCTCCTAGCGCAGCCCCTTCCTGGCGACAAACCCTCTTGGCATAGCCCCTTCCTGGTGGCTCAACCCCAACTAATGGAAACCCCCTGGCCGTACCCTTCCTGGCGGCTAAGCACAACCCCTCTTCATGGATGTTGGCGCAGATTGGTTGCAATAGCTGTAAATGACGAGATGTTGTGAATGCTACAATGGTTGCAAAGAAAAGCGAGGGCAAATATTTCTTTAATGATGAATGGATTATTGATAGTGGTGCTTCTGATTATATAACATGTAATGCTAAGATGTTTCTCGATTATTAACTTGCCTCGGGTATAGAACGTGTCAGATTGGCAAACGAGTCTTCTATTATTGTTCTTGAAAAAGGGAGCATATATATTATAGATAAATTTCTGTTAAAAGACACTCTTCATGTTCATGATTTTCCAATTAACTTACTCTCTGTTTATAGCATTGCCAAGGATCTCAACTGCCATCTATTTTTTATGAGAAATCTTGTGTGTTGGAGGACTTGGTGATGAGGAAGTAGATTGAGATTGGTTTGGTTGTTGATGACCTCATCTCCTTCCTGCTTGTGCGGTCTCTGCTTAGGTTGCTGCAACTAGTGCTAAAGAAACTGATGATACTCCACTCTAAAGCGATGACATGAACATCTAGGGAATCTTAGTTATCCTATTTTTTTCACAGTTTTTTTTTGAATTATGCAATAAAGTTTGACGAGAGGTCCATTTTTGTGAAGTGTATGAGCTCTCAAAGAACACTAGAACCATTAATCCTCTCTCTAATAGTAAAAGTATTTCTAATTTTCACATTGTTCTCTCTGATATTTTAGGTCCATCAAATTTGAAAAGTTTGGAAGGTCATCTTTATTTTATAACTTTCATTGATGTTTTTCTTGTTATACTCATGTGTACTTAATGAAGAGCAGAAGCAAGGTACCGAGTATCATTCGAAGCTTTGTTAACATGATCAAAAATCAGTATTACACTAATGTCAAAATCTTACGAACTGACAACACTAAGAGTACGTGGAGGGATCTCTCCATAAATATTTTTTAAAAAGAATGGAATCATACATGAAACTTCATGCAGTTATACACCCCAACAAAATGGCATAGTTGAGAGAAAGAATCGTCACCTTTTAGATGTTACACGTGCCCTCCTTTTTCAGAGGAATGATCCCAATATATATTGGGGAGAAGCAGTACTCATGGTTGCTCATCTTATAAAGATGTGCCCTTCTAATGTAGTTGAGAAAAAGACTCCCTTCTTTATTTTAAATCCCGGTAAACTTCCTTTCAGCTTAGTTCCTTTTGTGCTTTGGGTGTGTTTGCTATTTTCAGATCTCTGGTCATGGCATGAGGTTACTGGAACCAAGGGCAGTGAAACGTATGATCCTATCCGGAACCAAAGGCAGTGAAATGTAACTCCAGGGATCATTGGTTACTCTGGTACCTAAAAAGGGTACAAATTCTATGATTCTATCGACGTGAAACTACATATTACCAAGTATGTTACTGTTCATGAGCGTGAATTCTATGATGCAAAGCATTTTCCTCAGGAGGAGTGTAGTAAAATGATCATTGAGGAAAATAAAGATGAACTTTATTTCCCGAATGAGAATATAGATAATAATGATGATGGAAATGGCATTCTCCTTGATCAAATTGATGGCAAACAAGAACTGTAGATACCATGTTGATACTGTGGACGGCAATAATGATGGCGATGACATTCTCCTTGATCAAACTGATGACAGACGAGAGACTGTGGATATCAATATTAATCCTAAGGAAATATGATAGCAAAGCACAATCCCAATCTCTCCTTGGATGATCCAAGTCTTGAGAAAACTATAAGTACTCATTCTTCCCTTGATGATCTTGTTGTTAGTACTAACAATATATTGAACAACTTGGTTGGGATACTGAAAGTATGGAGGAGGATCTCCCTATTTATTGGGAGAAAGGTTGTAAGATCAACCATGCCTCCAACTCGTTATCTTATGGAGAACTGTGTCTCTTACTTTAAGGTAATTTCAAACTACAAAAGTTTTATTATAGTGCTAGTCTCTCACGTTATCCCCCAGAATGCAGTTGAATCCCAGTGTGGCCCTAAATGGGCAAAAGACATGAAGGAGGAAATGTAGGCTATTAAAAAATGGCATATTCAAATCCAGGTTGGTTGTAAGAGGCCACGGTAAAAAATATGGTATCGACAACCTCGAGACATTTTCTCATGTTGCAAAAATGAACACTGTTAGAGTTATTATTTGTCTTGTTGCTTAGTTCTCCTGAAAATTTTTTTGAACCTGTTCAAAACTCCGAATTCTCCTTTAATTTGCAAATTTATTGACACTCATGCTTCCAAGGATTAGACTAGAAATGCATCTAAATAATGAGTGCCGGCCAGTTTTCCATATATACAAATTGGTATTACGACAACGAACCTCATCTGTAGGATCTCCACTAATTTAGGCTCGATGTGGTAAAACTCTCGACTGATTTAGACCCATCCCAAGTGTAGACATAAGACAAAAGATATATCAGGTCCATTCGTAAACTATGTGTTGTGTTATTTTTGGATTCAAAAGAAGTTCACTACAATCGACCCTTGACTTGCAAGTTCTCTCGCTGACTTAAGTCTGGCTTGGATGTGTATATATCTCTAAGTCTGTTTATTATAATTTTTGTTGAGTTCCCTCGCCTTCCTCTGCACTTAGCATGGATCAACGAATGTGCATGGCAATTGGCTATGAAGTAATTGGCCATTATGATGCCATGCACATTAGCAACGGATGAGCAATTGGCCATGAAGTAATCAGCCATTATGATGCCATGCAAATGACCAACAAATGAGCAATTGGTCATGAATAATTGGCCATTATGATGCCATGCAAATGACAAACGGATGAGCAATTGGCCATTGGAGTAATTGGCCATTATGATGCCATGCAAATAGCCAACGAACATGCACTAGTAATTGGCTATTTAATTCATGGAAACGGACGTGCATTCCGGGCCTATAAAATGGTCCTACGTGCATTCTGTGAAGCACATCCAAGTCGAGCAATAGCCAGCGAGGTGTGTGTGAGAAGAGAGTGGGTTGTGTTCCCCTTCCCTTGTTCTTCTCCCTCGTGTATTGTTCCGGTGTTGTGGTTGCTTGGTAGGGTGTTTTGCGCAATAGCCTAGGGCTCTTTACTTCGGCGTCGAGAACTCACAAAGGTGTTGCTTTCATCCTTGTACCCTATTCTTTAGTTGTAAAGAAAAGAGCTGATCCAAGAAAGGGATCATCTCCTTTGGTGCATTTGTTCTTCTTCAGTGTATTATCTATCTTTACTGTCATTCACAATTATCAATCTCCTACGCATCGATCCGGCACATCAATTGGATATCAAAGTTATCGCAGAACCTTGATTTCCAATCCTCAATAATCTGGTATCAGAGCTAGGTTCGACTATGGCGTGGTGGTTGATATAAGGAGAAGATGGATTCAAGCTCAAGCAACCAATTGATGACTACGGCCATGGTAAAGTTGAACTCCACCAACTACTCCATCTGGAAGCCAAGGATGGAAGATCTCTTATTTGTAAGAGATCTGTACGACCCCATCGAAGGAGATGAGAAGAAGCCAGAGGGCAAATCGGATGAAGAATGGGTCAAGCTTAATCGCAAGGCCGTAGAGTTTATTCGCCAGTGGATGGAGGACTCTGTCTTCCACCATGTCTCCACGGAGACAAATGCAAGAAACTTGTGGACGAAGCTTACAGCCTTGTACGAGCCAAGGACGACTCAGAACAAGGCATTTCTCATCCGAAAATTGGTGAATCTGAAGTACCAACAGGGTTCCTCCGTCAGCGAGCATCTGAGTCGGTTTCAAGATTGTGTAAACCGACTCTCCAGTTTGAAGATGGACATCGATGATGAGATGCAGACGCTTCTCCTCTTGAGCTTGCTGCCTGACTCATGGGAAACGCTGGTGGTTTCCCTAAGCAATTCCACGTCAAGTGGAACGCTCTCCCTCAACACCGTGAAGGATAGCATGATGAACGAGGAGCTGAGAAGGAAGGAACACGGCGAGGATCATTCACAAGCCTTGGTGAATGAACGAAAGGGTCGCAACAAGAATCGTGGTGATGGTCCTCAAATGAGGACCAAGTCTCGAGGACGCTCGAAGTCAAGACCCCGCAAAGATAGCACATGCTTCAACTGCGGGAAGAAAGGGCACATCAAGAGGTTCTGCAAAGAACCTAGAAGAGAAAATGCACAGGAAATCGGTGAGGCTAGCTCTTCAGCCATGGCTAGCCAAGAAGAAGCCATTATCATGTGGGATGTTGGATCAGCCAATATCTCTCTTCAAGAATCCACATGGGTGGTGGATTCTGGTGCTTCCTTCCATATCACACCTAGGAAGGAGCTTTTCTCTTCGTACACGCCTGGTGACTTTGGCGTGGTAAGGATGGGCAATGATCAAAGTTGTCCTATTGCGGGTCGCGGGACAGTGGTTCTGGAGATGTCAGACAATATCAAACTCAATCTGAACGATGTGAGGCATGTCCCTAGAGTGCGCATGAACCTGTTGTCCACTGGCACACTTGATGATGAAGGGTATACCAGCAAATTCAGCGGAGGTGAATGGAGACTCTCCAAGGGCTCTCTGATAGTTGCCCGAGGAAAGAAGGAAGCCTCATTGTACGTGACTCATGGTCGGTCACGTGGGAGCACCTATGCGGCCAAAGGAGATGGGACAACCCTTTGGCATCAGAGGCTGGGACACATGAGCGAGAAAGGTATGCAAATTCTCTCCAAGAAAAATGTCATTCCATCCACTGGAGTCCTTTCAAAGGTTTGCAGCCACTGTATGGCTGGTAAACAAAGACGTACATCATTTCAGATGAGAACGTCAAGGAGAAGACACCCACTTGATCTTGTGCACACAGACATGTGCTCCATGGGTGTAAAGACGCTTGGAGGTGCTTTGTACTTTGTAACCTTCATCGACGACCACTCGAGGAAGGTGTGGGCCTTTGCCTTGAAGACGAAGGACCAAGTACTAGACGTATTCAAAACATGGCACCTTGCTGTGGAGAGAGAGATCGGGAGGAGACTAAAAGTCATCCGATCTGATAACGGTGGAGAATGTCGAGGGACGTTCGAGGGCTACTGCAGAAGCCATGGCATCCGCATGGAGAAGACGGTGCGAAAGACCCCACAGCAGAATGGAATTGCGGAGAGGATGAACCGCAGCTTGTTGGAGAGAGTGCGAACCATGCTCTCTCAATCGAATCTTCCAAAGAGCTTCTGGGGAGAAGCATTATACACGGCCGTATATGTGATCTCCATCTCACCCTTTGGATGGAGACTATCCAGAACATGCTTGGAGAGGTAAACATGTCTCATTTGATCACCTAAAAGTTTTTGGGTGCGTTGCATATGTTCATGTACCCAGTGATGAACGCACCAAGCTTGACTCGAAGATAAGGGTATGCATCTTTGTAGGATACGGTCAGGATGAATATGGATATAGGCTGTGGGATCCTACTCAAAAGAAAATTGTGAGAAGTCGTGATGTCAAGTTTGTAGAGGACCAAACAATTCATGACATCCTTAAGCCACAACCACAACCTGTCGTTACTCATGATGATGAGTCCTCCCTGTTTGAAGAAGCCCTCCATGACGACGCTAGGGAGGAAAATGATGGCATAGAAGATGGCGTTGAAGGGGGGATGCCACCCCTCGAAGAACCGGTGGTAGATCCAGTTGAAGAAGCAGAACAACAGCCTCAGTTGAGAAGTTCAACAAGGGTCAGTAGGCCATCCAAGAGATACTCACCCGATCAGTATCTCCTGCTCACAGATGATGGTGAGCCTGAGTCTTTCGAAGAAGCAAATGGACATAGTGATAGAGAGCACTGGTTGAAAGCAATGCAGGAGGAGATGGAAGCCCTCAAAAAGAACGAAGTGTTCGACCTTGTGCCCATGCCCGAAGGATCCAGAGCCTTGAAGAACAGGTGGATCTTCAGACTCAAATGCAAAGCTGATGGCTCAAAAAGGATGGTGTTGGCTCTAGTTGCATCTCTAGATCTTGAATTAGAGCAGATGGATGTGAAGACCACTTTCCTCCATGGTGATGTCGAGGAAGAATTGTATATGGAGCAGCCAGAGGGATTCCAATCCAAGAAGGAGACTCATCTTGTTTGCAGATTGAAGAAGTCTTTATACGGATTGAAGCAGGCGCCTAGAAATTGGTACAGGAGGTTTGATAGCTTCATGTCAAACCAAGGCTTCACAAGGAATACTGCTGACACATGCGTGTATGTGCGAGGTAATGGGCATGAGAAACTTATTCTTCTTCTATATGTTGATGATATGCTTATAGTTGGCAAGGATAAGACCAAGATCAACAAGTTGAAAGAAGATCTAAGCAAGTCCTTTGCTATGAAGGACTTAGGCGCAGCCAGACAAATCCTTGGTATGAGGATAACCCGTGATAGGGTGAATCACAGGTTATGGATCTCTCAACAGAAGTACGTGGAAAAGGTACTTGAGAGATACAATATGAATGAGTGCAAACCAGTTGGCACCCCACATGCTGCTCATTTCAGATTAACTAAGGATTTCGCACCCAAGACTGAGGAAGAGCATCAAGGTATGGCCCATATACCATATGCATCTGCTGCAGGATCACTGATGTATGCTATGATATGCACACGACCAGACATTGCACATGCTGTGGGAGTTGTAAGCAGGTACATGTCGAATCCAGGAAGGAAGCATTGGGAAGCCTTGAAATAGATTCTTAGGTATCTCAAAAGCACGTCCAGCCAATGCCTTTGTTACGGAGGAAGTAAAGCTTACATGGAGGCATACACAAATTCAGATTGGGCAGGTGATGTTGATGGTAGAAGGTCAACATCAGGATACTTGATCACTCTCGCAGGAGGAGCTGTGGCTTGGCAATCCAAGCTACAAAAGAGTGTGGCGTTATCCACTACAGAGGTCGAATACATGGCCATGAAAGAAGCTGGAAAAGAGCTTCCGTGGTGCAAAAAGTTGCTGCATGGTTTGGGATTCATACAGGATAAATACGTACTATTATGTGATAGTTTGAGTGCTATTTATCTTAGCAAGAATCCCACGTTTCACTCTAGGTCAAAGCACATTGAGATGCGGCACCACTGGATACGTGATGCATTGGAGAGAAAAGATTTGCAGCTGGACAAGGTGGACACAAATGACAATGGTGCAGATATGTTCACCAAAGCGCTACCACCGTTGAAGTTTCAAGAATGCAAGAAGATTGCTGGAATGAAGGCTCGTGAAGGGGGGAATTTGTTGAGTTCCCTCGCCTTCCTCTGCACTTAGCATGGATCAACGAATGTGCATGGCAATTGGCTATGAAGTAATTGGCCATTATGATGCCATGCACATTACCAACGGATGAGCAATTGGCCATGAAGTAATTGGCCATTATGATGCCATGCAAATGACCAACGGATGAGCAATTGGTCATTGGAGTAATTGGCCATTATGATGCCATGCAAATAGCCAACGGACATGCACTAGTAATTGGCTATTTAATTCATGGAAACGGACGTGCATTCCAGGCCTATAAAATGGTCCTACGTGCATTCTGTGAAGCACATCCAAGTCGAGCAATAGCCAGCGAGGTGTGTGTGAGAAGAGAGTGGGTTGTGTTCCCCTTCCCTTGTTCTTCTCCCTCGTGTATTGTTCCGGTGTTGTGGTTGCTTGGTAGGGTGTTTT
Organism: Ottelia alismoides; assembly: GCA_037367405.1. Taxonomy (NCBI): domain Eukaryota; kingdom Viridiplantae; phylum Streptophyta; class Magnoliopsida; order Alismatales; family Hydrocharitaceae; genus Ottelia; species Ottelia alismoides. Next base: position 466,063 of record JAZKJV010000104.1, read on the forward strand.
GCGCAACAGCCTAGGGCTCTTTACTTCGACGTCGAGAACTCACAAAGTTGTTGCTTTCATCCTTGTACCCTATTCTTTAGTTGTAAAGAAAAGAGCTGATCCAAGAAAGGGATCATCTCCTTTGGTGCATTTGTTCTTCTTCGGTGTATTATCTATCTTTACTGTCATTCACAATTATCAATCTCCTACGCATCGATCCGGCACATCAATTGGATATCAAAGTTATCGCAGAACCTTGATATCCAATCCTCAACAATTTCAACTCTTAATTCTTGTGATTGTTGACATATTATCACAATGCAAAGATCGTCGTGTCACAAATGAATGCCAAGCACGACAAGTCAAACAAAGTATGTAGCAAAAGATCAAGGATAGTAACGGTACCTCGTACAATAGTGTTGGAGTTGTGAGCTTGTTCTGTGAGAGCAGTACCAAGATAGTTATCACAAGCTGCGATCATTTTCGATCGATCATATTTAGATTATAAGAATATATATCAGCTGCGATCTTCCTTGTAATCAGTTAAGTAAGCTCTGTTTAAGAAATTCAAATTTTTGGGGGTTATACTCCGAACCCAATTTAGATATGTAAATTTATTGAAAGTCTGAGACCTATCAATGAGTCCAATCTCATCACCACTCTATCAGTAACGAGGGCAGATCAGGTCATGATCAGATATCAAGATCAAACAACCACAGGCACATAATATCAATTATCAACAACAAGGATATAACATTTGATTTAAAAACCGACTCTTTGATGAATATATTTATGTTTTTCAGTGCATCACATGCACAATCAGGTGCAGTCCCAGATGGGTTTATGACAAATCTGATCAGATTCTCAATCACAAAGCAGTGATCGATCAGCAGTACTTGATGCAGTAGCAAGACCGGCCATTGGCGCACTGCGCAGCGTGGCCGATCTCGATGGTGATGCAGAGGTTCTCGCACGAGTACTGGCTGCACCCGCTCGTGTCGACGAGCACCGGGCACTCCTTCGCCTCCGCCGCGGGGGCCATCCCGGCCACCGCGGCGAACACGAGGAGCGCGGCGAGGAAGAATCGGACGGCTGCCATTATGGATTGATACGTACTAGTCTGACGTAGAGAGAAATATGCTTATGCTTTACCTTCGTCTCGTCTTTGCTTCTGTGTGCATCAATGTAGGAATTTATATACATAGGTAAAGGTTTTGCTTAAGTTTAGGGGGACTGTTTATTGTGAGGCGAAGGAGAGATTGGCTTTTTTTTAAGCAACGCTTCGCGGTTCCTTAGGATCTATCTTAACTTTGTTTTCGCTCTACGGAACGCTTAGATTAACTTTCATGATTAGTAAAAAAGACAGTAAAAAGTTATTATTATCTTACCAACTTTAGAAATTTGTTAAATTACCTCTACAACTTTTTGCACAACGTAATTATCACATCGATCCTGTAAATTACCTCATGAACCTTCACGAGTTTCAAATAGATTAAGCTGAGGGTTCAAGGGTTGAGTGTTAGCAAGTTCATGGAGGGAATTATAATGTTTCAGAGGTCGAGAGGTCGAGAATGTAATTTACAAAATTTATAGGGTCCGTGAGATAAAATCCCTAAAAAAATTACATCAAGGGTACTCTTGTGGCCATGTGCTAAAACAATGCGTAATTATATCATGACTCTTTTAGAGCATGCCTCTCCTTTTTAAATGAACTTGAAATATAATTTATTTGGCAAATTATTCTTACAGTCAAAATATGCATTTTTCTGAAATATAAGTCAGAATTGCATATCGTCAAATTTGTACATCAATTTAAAAAGGAAAAGAATTCAAGCAATGCCTACTAATTCTTAGATGGGTATGGCACAACAAAACATGAATTTTTTGATGAAATAGTTTATCCAGCTTCACTGGGATAAGACCGCAAGTTAGAACAAGTAAAAGGTAAGAAGTAGAAGGGCTCAGAGTTACAAAAGATGTATCAGACAACAATCACAAATCTATTTTCTTTTTATAGAGACCAGATGAGTGGCATCACGTGTAGGAACGATGGTATCACGTGGGAGTAGGACAAGCTTGTGTGAAATGGACAAGACTTGTACCCACCATTTATATAAAAATGAGATGAGTGACACTGATTATGATATTGTAGGAAACGGGGAATAGGTGCAAATAAAGATTATATGTGTGTGGGTATATGTCTGTGTTAATGGATTAATGGATTTGATTGGATCGGATTTTGATAATGATTCGATTCAATCCATACTTTGATGGATTTAAAAAAAATTCAATCCGATCTATTAGAATAATAAAATCAATCCAATCTAATAACATCGGATTTGATAGGATTACAGATTCTATCCATATATATCCCTAGTAAGATGAAGCAATTTGCTCTGTTGATGGTTTCCACATAGATGGTGCACATGTTGATATGAATATCTCCATCAGATCCATTGTTGTGCCTCCATGCACAATCACCTACCAACTACCATTAGAAGAATCTTCCACAAGTTCTGGAGATGCACCACACCAGTTGTGTCGCTAATTTCATCGACGGTGAACCTCGCTCTGGTAATAGTTGTTAAGTAAATAAAGAGATTCACAAAAGAAGAATACCTACGATATAAAGATGATTCATTAACTCTCACAATCATTAACTCTCACATTCACCATTGAAGAAGAAAAAATAACTAAGAAGAAGGATAAATACAACCTTTCCATTACCTCTTTCTTCTCTCTCTTATCTTGTGTCGTGTTAGTATAGTTACAACCCTCCTCATAACAATCAATCTTAATCTATCAAAATCTAATGAGATTTGATCACATCTAATTAAATTTCATGTAAGAATTACATGAAATCCAAACGTATCACAATATAATTTTATTTTTTTTTTAAAAAAAGGCAAAAAATCATAATCTTAATAGTTGTCTTTGGTAGTTATCATCTTATTTTGAAATGTCAATGTGTACATACCAAAAGAATCCCTCATTCTCCTCATATAATCATATCCGGGAGAATATTGAAATGATAACTATTTTAGCATATAATACAAATATAAAAGTAAATTTAATATAGAATCAGACTATTTCCTATTTTTTGTTGCAAGCTTATCCTCATAATGAACCTGTGATGGTAAAAAGGAACATGTTTTTGTCAAGGTAGTTAATGAAAAACAGACACAATTCCTTATGGAGAAATCTTTTTTTTAAAAAATATGCTTTTTGAGGTGTAGCTCATTCGTTGTTGATTCTACTTTTTTTAAGTGTTTGAATATCATAGTTACTTAGAGCATCTAAAGTCATCACAAGAATGCCGATAGTTAGAGATGCTATTCGAATCGAATACCTTCGAATTCACCATTATTCAGATTCGGTTCATTTTGAAATTTTCGAATCTGAACTTGAATCAAATTTTAAACGAATTTGCAAACTTGAATTCGGATTCAATAATTCACTTTGAGTTTCGAATATACAAATTCAATTCATTTTATTTCGAATTTGAAATGTTCACTTACGTTTTAATATATATATATATATTATTTGAGTATTTTTATCCCATAAATCCTATAAACTTTGTAAATTACCTTCTCGACCTTTGAAACAATGTAAATCCCCCCTCAACCCCGTAAAATAACTCCATCTTACCTCACATACCATACCATTAATTTGAGACAGCTTGGGTTAGCCAGCTTTGGTTTAATTTGAGTTAATCAAACCCTAGCAAATCCATTGGTATGCTTTTTTCGCTCTCTCTTTTCCTCTCTCTCCTTCCTTGTTCACTCTCGCAGGACAAAGCCTCCTCATTCATCTCGATTCCGATGAGAGTGACGAGAGGTGAGGAGGAGGGCGAGGATGTAGGAGGACTGGAGGGTCGCAGGAGGAACTAGAGGGCGAGGGTTGAGGTCGGAGAGGGCCACAGATGAAACTGAATGGCGATGGCGAGGAAGGGAGGGCAAGGGTGGATGTATGGAGGGTCACGGGCGAAACTGGAGGGTGAGGGTGAGGGCGGGAGGGGGAGGGAAGGTGAGGGCAGAGGTTGGGGAGGAGGAGGGAGAGGGAAAGGGCGCGGGAAGACCTGGACTTGGAGGAGGAGGGTGAGAGAGGAGGTCAGGGAGGAAGAGGGTGAGGGCAGAGGTCAGGGAGGTGGAGGGCAAAGCAGATGTCAGAGAGGAGGATGGCGAGGGCACGAGAGGAGGAGGGTGGGGGCAGAGGTCTGAAGGGCAATGGGAGAAATTGGAGGGTGAGGATGAGGGCGAGAGTACGAGGACGAAGGTCGGGGAGGAGAAGGGAAAGGGCATGGGAGGACCTAGACCTGTAGGAGGAGGGTGAGAGCGGAGGTCAAGGAGGTAAAGGGCGAGGGCGGAGTTCAGGGAGGAGGAGGGCGAGGAGAAGGGCGAGAGCGTGGGAGGAGGAGGGTGAGGGCAGAGGTTGGAGACGAGGAGGGTGAGGGCGGTGGAGGTCGAGGAGGTAGTGGGTGCTGTTGGGGAACGGGAGATGAGAAAATGCCATCATTGAGGCAGACAATGCAATGGCTTCGGTATGCTTTACACACTTCACAGTCTTCGCTTCGGAATGTAAATTTGATAAATAAAATGGGTATAATGTAAAGGATATAACAAAATTCGGTTAGTTTTAACAGATAAATAGATGGAGGTTAAACCACCTTGTTTGTGGGGGTAAGGGTTAGCAAGTTTACGAGATCGAGGAGGGAATTACATTGTTTCAAAGATCGAGAAGGAAATTTACAAAGTTTAGATGGTTCTTAAGTAAAAAATCTCATTATTTATATAAAGAACAATACAATGTTAAAATTATATTTTATGTATTTTTTACACCACGAGCCCTAAAAACTTTGTAAATTATACCTTCTTGACGATGTATACTTCGTAATTATCACTTAAACCTTGCAAACTTGATAACTCGTACACTACAGACCATGTAGTTAACTCTTAGTCCATTTGTCTATTAAAGACAGATTCCATCAAAAATATCTTAAATCTCCCCCGATGCTTATTATATTTACAAATTTACCATTCTTCTTCCTCATCTTCCTCCTCTCCATTTCCTTTTAAACGTCCCCTCCAAACAAGAGCTCCACAACCATCTACCATTGCCACGAAACCCACCTCCACCTTGAAACCCATCCTCCTCTGCACACCTTCCTACCTCATCTGCCTCCACCTTATAGTGACCGCTCTTCCCCTCTTCCCAGCACCACCACCGTCCTTCCTTGCCAGCCTTCCTCTTCCAACTTCACCCTCAGCTTCGACGCCGACCACCGCCAAGATACTAACGATGACCCACTTTCCATATCAAGTGGCGTTGTAACATGTAGGGTGGTGCAACTACCTACAATTTTTATGTTCGGTCAGCTTGTTTAATCAAGCATAAACTTGTGTTCTTGTGTTTAGGTTTGTTTATTTTCAAACTAAATATGAATCGAACATCTATTTAATCAAATCGAACATAAGCGAATATCGAACTTGGGAATTCTCTAATGAGAGAGAGGGTGAAAATAAAATAAATGAGTATATATAGATATGTATGTGTGTTTCTATAATTACAATAAATATTCACTAACATTTTTTCTTTATCTAACTCTTCTTCATCATATAAAAAATAGATTAAATAAGATTTTTCTCTTTCAAAAATATTATTATAATAGATTTTTATATCCGTTCGGATTGGGAATAAGGAATAAGGTAGGGATAAGCGATAAATAAGGTTTATGCACGTTCTCTTGATTTGAGGATAAATAAGGAAAAAGCAATAAACATGTATATGATGGATGTTATAACCATGATGTAATCATTTATTTTGAGATAGTTTATAAATCTACTTATCTCGTAAATATTCACTTATCTCCTGACAAAGTCCATTTATCATAGACAAAATCCATTTATCCCGAAATATTGTCCATTTATTCGAATAAAGATTTGTGAATATGTCCATATATGTGTTTATCGAGCTTTTAACGAATTGAATCTGAGTGAACCTAGATTTTTAGGTTCGGTTTATTTTCTTCCGAACCAAATTCGAATCGAACTTTTAACGAGTCGAATTTAAACGAATATCCAACTTGAGAATTTTCTTACACCCCTACATGACACAGACTTGCGAACCAAATGGAGATACGTGATTAGAAATTATACAACAGGCTAATTGATATTAGAGAACACGGAACTGATTTGGGAACAAAAAACGAATAACTCAAAAAAGTGAGAAGATAACGGATGTGATTCGTAAATCGAACCAAATTGGGGAGTAATGATGCTCTATTCCATGCTTTATTTTATACTTGTATTTATTAATATATTTTTTTCTAAGATAAATTTTAAAAACTATATAGTCAAGGAAGACCTGATGGATAATGTATAAAAATACATTTTTTACCGATATTGATGTATTTTGCAATCTAAATTTACTCTTTTTTTCTGCATCAATGAAAGAAATATATAAATAACATAATTATATAAGATTTATTAAAGAGATAAAATATTCTCATGATTTGCTACCTAATCGATGATTGCTTCCATCAGTAGATCAACTCATACATGTCCTTTCCCTCGTTCCAGCCGAACTAATTGTATGTCTAAGGCCTTGTTTGGTTGGAGAATAGGCTATGGAATAAGAGGTCAATTCTCCTCCCGACACGGTTCTCAGTGGTACGACTATTTCTCATTATTCCATCTTATTTCACTCTTATTCTTATCTTTATCCCACCTTACCTACCTTTATTTCACCTTATTCTCCTTATTCCTATCATCCAACCGAACAAAGAATAGACCATTATTCTCCTTATTCCCCATCCTTATTCCTGCTTATTCCCGAACCTAAACTTCAAGTTTTTTAGACTTCGTTGGTACCATTCCTCCAAGGAGTTTGTCAGTGAAGAACCAACCATTTTTTATTTGATTGACTTGCTTGACAATTTAACAACCAAAACAAGAAAGTGAAGGAGGAATAGTTGGATAGGCCACAAATCACGACAGATGTAAAGGAGGAACTTCACGTAATATGGCTATGTTTTCATGTGAAATAAGCGAGATCACCGCCGTCGCCTTAAGATTGATGAATCTTTAATAAAGAATTAAAAGTTAAATGAAAAATGCTGGAGCGGGGAATGCAGGAACATGGAAATAAGTATAAGGTGGGAAACTTGGATAAAAATCTTAAATACATGTTCTTTCTACTAGACTTTATGGCTAATATTTTCTACTCTATTTGGATATTTGATGTTTAGTTATTACACAATATAATTATAAATATACTTATGCATACACATGCATGGATTTATACATTTATATACAAATGTATGCATGCATGTCCGTATGTATGTAATATTTAATATGCATATACATGCATACATATACATATATACAAACATGTGCGCGTGTTTCTCTACATATATGTATATAATATCGAACCTAAAAATTCTAATTATTATCGAGTGAATTCAGATTAAATCTAATTCGATACATTAGAGAATCGAATTCACAACTCAAATTCATATTCAATTCATTTTATTTCGAATCGAACTTTCGTCGAATTTTATCGAACGAATCTCAATCGAATTCGATTAATTCGATTAGCACCCCTTTTATATATCATAAAAATTGCATTTATACGTTTCAATTAATTTTACTAAATAATTTATAATGCGGTTTTTACACCATTACCCTTAATTAAATCATGTCTTATTACATTCATAACCCCTACCATTTTTGTAATTATACTACGAGTCTTGTAATTACACCACAATCCATATATTCTTACTAGCTCTCACACCGCGACTCTTGGGACATGAGCGTATTAAGAATATAGGAATGATGATGTAATTACAATTAATATCAGATTATGCAGTACTTTGGCAATATTTTACAAATAATCTCAGGCTATGCAGTACTTTGGCAAATGATGCGATGACTAACTGGAAGGAGATAGCATATCAAGCTATTATTTTATGGTTAATTTGGAAAGCAAGATGTGCCATCGCTTATGTAGGAAAACATTTGCAGATTGACTCCTTGCTAAAAGAAGCAACTATCATTCGAAACATTAGAGAGCAAATTTTAAGCTAATTGAATAGACAACTATTTTTCTTTTAGCATATACCACTATCTTCGAAGTTTACAAATTCTCCTAACCTACTTTTAAAATATGCTTTACAACTCTTTTTAAGCCCATTGTGTACAGGTAGGGATCAAAATCTTCAAAATCGGACTGAACGATCTTTTGCGAACTTGCGCGTGGGAAAGACCCCTACAAATCCTTCTCCGCGTTTCAATTGAGTACAAGACCTCATCACAAATCTGGTGGAGATTGGAGGAAAAGTTTCTTTTTGGTGATTCAATCTGCCCTTCACGGAGATCTGACTTCTTTTGATGTTGCTTCTAGTTTATGCATTCTGGGACTTCTGTTTAGGCTGTGATGATTTGTATTTTCACAAACTTCCCCTCTAGGGAGGCTCGTTTTTTTGTTTACTCTGAAAGGACATTTCAAGACTATGATGAATGAAAATTGATCTTTTTTTCAAAAAAAAAGATGAAATGCGATTACTTCATGAAGTAGATAACCTTACCTACTTCATATCTATTTTTGGCAAAAAAAAAATTATTTTTTTGAAAGTTACCACCATGGATTTTCATAAATCACTCTAATATGTCGTTCAAATTTTGTCAGAAATGGAGACTCTATGCCTTCCATACAAAACAGATCGATTACAACAAATCTAAGACCGTTAAAATTACATGTTCTGTATGGATAGCATTTGAGTCATTGTTTCTAACAAAATTTGAACGACATATTAGAGAGATATAGTTATGAAAATCCATGATGATATTTTCCAATAAAAATTTTCCCAAAATTGAATTCATAAAATATACTCCCTTTAATATATGGGCATAACCGTATTAATAGAAGGATGGTACCACTAATTTTGCAAGAATACATGACCACAAGTATGCACATATATGCAATTACCGAATCTCAGAGGAGCATAAGTGTAAAAATCCAAAAGAATATGCGTGTTTGCATTCCTCCAACATCAAGAAAATAAAGCACAAAGAAGTTAACGTACACATAGCAAATAACTTTGTCCTCGTTTTCAATTTCTTGAGAAACCCCAAAATCACAATTTATTCAAAATGCTTAAGAAGAAATGTAAAAGGGAAAAAAAGGACATTTTGCATTGCCCTCAAAATTTGCAAAGCCTTATCTCCAACCCCTCGCATCTTCAAAATTGTCCCAAATTGGGATCAATCACTTCCCTGAACAACTACACAATCAACTCCAACCCCTCAGCACCATTTGAGGCAGTAGCAATCCCTTCCTCCCTCACACTTGGACGAGTGCCCGATCTCGACCTCGATGCAGAGGTTGTCGCACGTCAATGGGGTACAACCGGTGTTGGAGATGAGCACCTTGCACTCCTTCGGGTCGACCGAAGCCGCAACGCGGGCCGTGCCGGCGATCGCGGAGAGGACGACGAGGGCGACGAAGAAGAGGCGGACGGAGGACGATGCAGAGGCCATCGCGATACCTAGGTTTGGTTGTTTTATTTCCTTCTGAAGGGGATGGATGAGGCTTTGATTTTGGATCTTATTTGCTTTCGAGAAGCTAATTCGTATGCTTATTTTTTACGTAGATATAGAGACGTGCTTTGCATGGCCATTTTATATTGGGTTTGGGGTGAGATCAGGTCTTTGCTTAAGTAAGAAAATCCTATATTTAGGTTCCGAATTTTTTTTTGAGTTCAGCCCCACCTCTAACACAGGGATCCATCGAATGAGGATCAGACGACTCCATTGGGGGTCGGGAATGGTCAGCACGCATTCCGGATCAGGAAGCGGATCCTCTGAGCAGCAGGGATCTGCTGTAACCGGAAGTGAACCCGAGCCGCTCGACCGAGATCAAGCGGTTCGCACGAAATCAAGGGTTTTGTGGATCCTTACCGTGCGAACCGCTCGATCTCGATCGAACAGCTCGGGTTCATTCCCGGGTTGCAGCAGATCCCTGCTGCACAACAGAGGATCATCCATTCCTCATCCGACGGATCCTGTTTGTTCTTCGGGACGTTTGTTGTGTGGAATGTAACAAATCCTATTTTCAACCTTTTAATAATATTTGGTCGAAATTAATGGAATTTACGATTTTTTTAATGCCGACCCTTCGTACTATTTCTAAACTCTTTTTTTCCAAAATTCAAAGCTGGTTTTAATTGTTAAAAATGCAATTCGGTATGGGTAATCATAAAGTTTTATTATGTTATGCATAATATAGATTCAATAGCTAGTTACTATTTAACCCTCTTGGACATTTCGATCTGATATTGAAGTTGTATGAACAGTAATCTCCTATTTTGTGGGATATATTGTTATTTGTTATGGTTCTTATGCAATTAATCGATAATTGAAGTGTAGTCGTTAGGGGTGCACACGGATTGAATAAAATCTGATCCTGTATGTTGTTATTGAATTGAATTGGTTTAGTTTTATTAGTTTAATGGATTTGATGTGATTGAAGATTTTCAAATCCGTTAAATTATAGAATGGATCAGATCGTTATGAAAATCCAATCTATTAATCATTAGTGAATAAATAAATTGTAATAATTTATTTGTTTTCATCATTATAAATGTAGAGCATATTTTACATTTAATTCTATCATTATCCACGTTCTTTGGAAATCCTCATATCTCTCCTTTCTAAATTCTTAAACCAATCCTCTTTTTTTATAAATCCCCAAACTTAATCTGACTTTCTGAATTGTCAGCTAGGGTGGTTAATCGAACTGAATTGTAACGAGCGAACCTACATTCGAGTTCGGTTCGATAAGAAAGTTCGAAAGTTCGAGTTTGAGTTCGGTTCGATAAATGTTCGATAAGATACATTCGAGTTTGAGTTTGTTTAGAAAATGAACGTCCGAGTTCGGTTCGATAGTAGTTTGTTAGAGATTTAACTTAATTTAACCTTGCTAATGTGAACAAGTTCGAAACTGGAGTTTGATAATAATGTTCGATAAGCAGTAAAAATAAGAAATTATTCAGATTAAAGTGTTACAAAGCCTAATAAATAACATAATTTCTTTAGTTCCAAAATTTATCATGTGTATAAATACGAAGTTACATAAACAAATATATATACATATACATATAGCGAACTCGATCTTTTATCGAATGAACATATGATATGTTCATGTTCAGTTCGTTGAGCTATAGAACTAAAAATTGAAGTTCATGTTTAATAGAAACGAACGAATATTTTTCGAACTATTATTGAACGAACTCTAATCGAATACGAACATGTCAAATTCAACTAACATTTCTATTGCCAGCAACAACAAGTCTAACCAACCCATTCCACTCGCAGAACCAGACCATGATCCACCCCACAGATCCCTTTCCCGCACACTCAATCCTCGTTGTCATCCCTCCCCCACGCAACTGTGCCGCCTTCCCTCCCCAGCGTATGTTGTTACTCTCATGTTGCAGGTTATTCATAGTTCCTAATCGATATACTCATACTTGCAATTTTATTCAAAGTCAATGTGATACTTTTGCAGTTCTAACGACTTATAATTATGTCATTTAGTTACACAATCATTGATCGTATTAAATTCATTGTAAATATAAATTCTTTTCTTTTTCAAAAAGTAAATATTTTTTCTTTACATTTATCCATATTATCAATTTTAGAACTATGATTCTAATGTCGAGGTCCAGTTTTCTGCAGTTTTCTACAAATTTGATCGTCACGTAATGAAGTGACAGTATGTGAATATTAAAAATCTGATTCAATCCGTAGTGGGAGAATTTTATTGGATTGGGTTTAGATATTTAATGGATTCGAATGGATTGGAGGAAGCTAAAATCTGTTAAGGTTGTATTGGATACCGATTAAGCTAAAATCCGATGCAATCTGGTCAGTGTACATACATAATAGTCATGATTTCTTCAAATTGGTCAGTGTACACTATTTTAGATATGTAGACATACTTTTATTAATTTTTGATTTCATCATATATAATAGATAGAAAATAGGGAATACATTATACATATCAAATTTGCATGCATATATATATAACCAATATATATTTTTCATCTTTTTTACTTTGTTGATTTTTTTGCTTTTTATTTTTCAATGAAAACATATGATCAACAGGAAAACAAAATTATAGTTAAGTCAAAAGAAGCTCATATGTAATCTATATAAACTATTAAAGTTAGAAATTGAGTTGTGTGTATATGTATTAGGGGGGTTTTAAATCTAATTGTCATTGGTGAATTCTTTTTACTTTCAAGGTATTTTTAGGTTTTAAAGAGTTTTAGACATGAACTTCAAGGTAAATAGAGTGAAATTGGAGTTCTTATGCATTAGTTATGATGTATGAATGTAAACATATCTAAAACTAGGGTTTGGTAATTATTGATATCTATGTTAGTTCATATTTTAGATTTATTTTGTATTTTTCTATATATTTTTATTGAGAGTACAAAATAATTAAGTTAGATGGAGTTAATATTAAAAAACCTCAGAAATGTTTTAAGATTTGACATGTATGTTGGATAGATGTATAAGAGTCCAAAAAGCCAATCAGTGTGTACACATATGAATGTATATGATCTTTCCTTTTCTCTTTCTTTTTAGGTTTCTTCTTTGAATATTTTGTGTTTTTGTGTGTTAATAAGTGTTTTTAATTTCCTGAGATATATTTAGAAGAATGAGGTAATAATACTTTATTACATGTGTTTACTAAGGGAATTAGCTTAATTTTCCTAAATAAGATAGAAGAATCATAGATTCATCATGTAAGGGTTCGTTTGGTTGCAGGGTTGGGTTGGCCCAACCCGGGGTACCCTTCCCTCCAACCCTCGTAATTCTCCTCACAGTTTACTATTCACAGGAGTGCCCCAACCATGCAACCAAACGAACCCTAAGGGAAATGGTCCACATGTAACCTTTTCTATAAGAGGTCTCTTGTAACCTCTCATGATAAGGTATAACTATATAATCACTAAAGATTTGTAATGGAGTAGTTCGGGGACTAGAATCTCGAGCATATCGATCGAGGGCTAGTCATGTTCTTCGTGAGAATGCCAAATCAAAGATTGTGTATTATTCAGACAATGGTAGTCTTACAACACATTGAGGAATTTATTTCATTTGTATTTCATTTATATCATTTGGTAAACATGATTCCTAATTAGGGATGAGCATGGGTCGGGCTGGGCCGGGCCCTGAAGGGCCCAGGCCCAAGCCCATTTAAAAATTTTGGACCTTGGGCCGGGCCTAGGCCCGCAAATTTTTTTTAGTTCGGCCCAAGCCCAGGCCTGGTCCAATTCCTATGGGCCGGGCTTGGGTCGGGCCGGCCCATCTCTACGCATTATAGATTATTAACTTTGAGTTTTTGCGTAAAGTCAATCTTAATTCAAGTTAGACAAGCCAAAAATGTTTAAAACCTATGCAATAATACTCGTGAAACAACGAAAACTCAATTCTATCGGAGATGATTTCTCATTTTATACAAATACACCCAATATTAGATGCCATAAACGTCACTCATTACAAAATTGAAAGAGTGAACCAAACTTACATAGTTAATAACATGTGCACCATGCACGGAATGTTAAAAAAATGGCCATAATGCCCATATTGGGTAAAGGTTCAATGATAGAAAATATTCTGATGGAAAAAAAAATAAACACTAACAAATTCAAGAATAACTAGCAGAATCTAAACCACAGACTAATTAAGGAAATTAATTCTGAACATATAATGATCATCAACTCATATGTCCCACACCTGACTTTCTTGACTTATAAATATTATATGAAGACAGGATACGTGAACAGAGTATGCATGCAACATGTGTGAGAGTTTCTAGGCGAGTAGGATATAGGAAAGTTCGGGCCCTCTTCGGGCTGGGCCCTTGGGCCGGGTCGGGCTAGGTCGAGCCAAGTCCAAGCCCGGCCCAAAAAAATTTTGGGCCTAAATGTTGGGCCCAAGCCCGGCCCAATGTTCATTTGGGCTTAGGCCGGGCCGGCCCAGCCCAATGCTCATCCCTATTCTTAATATTCAAAAGGTAGAAGTTCTTACTTGTGCTAAAGTGGAAGGAAACTTTTTGCTAAAATTGCATTGCAGGTCTTATATAAGTGAGTTCGATCACATGATCAATGAAAGATTGTCGCTAGATGGATGAGGAGGTGGGGTCGTGATAGTCAATATTTGCATTTATATTAAAGGTCTTATTAGAAACCTTATTGCAAACTATTTAGAAAATACAGTGTTTAAGCTATAGCATCTGATAGAAGGGAATCATTGCTTGACGTAAATTATAGATGAAAGTATATGATGTGCATGTATTTTAGTAGCTGAAGGAGGAAAATTTTCCATTGTTTAATACGACACAATAGACTACTAAGAAAGGACATATGGGCTAGATTCGTGCAATGAAGACCTTTGTGCCTTATGTGGAGAGGAGGAGACACTAAATCACCTTTTTTTTCACGTGTCCAAGAGCGAAAGATATTTGGAGCAAGCTCCATATTGCGTGGTTGATGGATAACAAGTACAACCTTATTTACTGTTGGGATTCACAGTTTAACTCCCGTTTTCGCCCCAACTGAGAGTTATTGCCTCCAATTTGTTGGGGTATAAGTTGTATGCGTCATATATGAGGGAGATGGGTAAATGGATCCCTCTAGGATCCATTTACCACATCCAGTTGTTTAGTCCCAAATCTACCAGTTTGGAGATGTGGAGACTCCGTGGGTGTTATATATAGAACCCCACACCTCTGTAGTCCATTGAGAAAAGTGCAACTGACACACCAGCCTTTTGAGGCGTTCTCCCGTGGTTTCATCCCGCTCCTTAGGGAGTAGGGTTCCACGTTAAAATCTTTGTCTCCCATGTTTTATCTTTTTGTTCTTTATTCTCTGATTCGTCTTCCGCTTCCTTTCTTCTAACACAATTGCTGTGTTTTGGGTGCTATGGATGAGTCACGATGGTGTAATTTCTCAAGCCGAGCGCTTTTATATTGAAAATGTAAGCAATTCATCAAGAACTCAACTTGAGTCCCGGCTTCTTCTGTAAGTCGGTTGATCATGATAATTTGATTTTTCAAATTTCTTTACTTCTTCAGCATATTCTTTTTAGTCTTTATGAAATATTATGAACTTCTCATATCCTGAATACTATAACTTACAACCAGTCCTCTCAATCTCAGATTTTTTTAAAATTACTTGACCTCTGCAAGCATAAAATTATTTTACAATTTTTTGAGCAGCGCCTTTTTTTAGTTTCTTATTTGTCATGTATATCAATTTGTGGCTTTAACATCGGGAAACACATGGTGTAAAAACCATCCGCAAGACAGTGGCTGAGGTTAATTCTGAAGGGAGGGTTCTTCCTGATGGAACTCTATCTGTGTATGTATAGGTGGTAGAACCAGCAACCTACCTCGTTTTCATATTATTCATATGCCTATGTCATATAGATGGACGAGCGACTTCTTCCATTTCTTCCACTGCCCATTTGAATATTGAATTTGTGTTCAGAGGTGGGCATACTGTTGCAGTTGTCTATTTCAGAGCTGGATATTCCCCGAATGACTATCCATCTGAGATGGTATGAAAACTTCTTAGAAATCTTGTATATGTTTTCCTGGTTGTTACCCATAATTTAGCTGGGCTAAAGTCCAAAGTCCTTAATTTTTATCTGATTATATTTTGAAGGAATGGAGTGTTAGGCTTCTGATAGAGCAGTCTTCTGCTGTCAAATGCCCTTCTATTTGTTACCATTTGGTTGGCACCAAAAAGATCCAACAAGAATTGGCAAAACCCAATGTACTTGAAAGGTAAATAGCATCCACATTTCGGACTTTATAATTTATACCTTATGTAGTTAGTAGTCTGCATTCAGGTCATTTAGGTTCTAGCCCTACCGAGTGCCGTCTCCATCCACCACCTTTTTTATAGAGTTCTACACCTATGTAATATAGACCATTTTTTTTATAGAGTTCTACACCTATGTAATATAGACCATCCCATTTTATTTATAGGTCTGTATGCATTTTTCTTTATTTATTAACAAGGATAAATGGCTAAACTATGGATAAATGACTAAATCTCCTGTAGTCTTCCTTATCCATGATTTTCCACACAAAAAAAACTATGTAATATTAGCTTATTTTTCTTAAAAAACAAATATGTAATATTGGCCTACGTTGTTTCTCGTAACCCTAGATTTGCATCAATTATAAAGAGGAATTTATTTCATTTCATGGTCCGTAGCCCTCCAATGAAATAGGCAGCAACGAGTTCAAAACTAAAAACAAATATATCAAGCTTTTCCCACTTAAAATGGAGTTGGAGTTGTCTATATGGATTTCTTGATGGTATGCATATCTATCATGGGTCACTCTCGGACTTAGATTATCATAAACCAAGTCATGGTTCATTTCCCCCCTTCAATTTCTGTCGATGCTGCATATATCATGCAGATATTTATTATATCAAGAAGTTGCAAATTGATGATACCAGGCAGACGAATTTTCCATCTCCAAGGAAAAACACTCTAATCCCCCATTAGAAAAATTCCTAATTCTTCCTTTGTGGCTTCTACTCTAACATAAAGTTCTTGTTTCGATAATTCAAAATTGGGTGAAGGTTTTTTACTAATGAATCTGTATTCAAAATCATTCCATTTCGAATTCTTTGTTTTATCAAAGCATCGTACTTCTAAATTTTCATAGGGCCCCCCAGGAATTTCTTTCAGAGCGAGGTTAATCACATTACCATTTCTTTTTCCTACTGTTCTCAACTAAAACAAGAAGAGGTTTTAATTGTTCAGTCCCTTCTTAATGGATGACAATAGGAAACAATATATATAGGGGATGCTGTGAGGGACACCATAGTTAAACTTCAAAATGATGGGGGTGAGGAACTTGCTCGCTACATTCTAATGCAGCGGATATTTCCAGTTACTTCTGTTGGGGATATATATAGATAATGCGGAAACAAACAACAACCTAGGATCTGTATCCCCTGAAACTGTCCTGCAGCAAAGATGACACAATAAGAATATGTTCCCCACACGGGAACTCAATGGCAACAAACACAAGCACAACCAAGCAAGCAACCACAAGAGACAAGATTTTTACGTGGAAACCCTTGCTCAATGTGAGCAAAGGAAAAACCACGGGGCAAGACCGGCAACCAAGCACTACGGTCAAAGTGATCCAAATGTTCTTCCCGGTTTTGTTGCCCACAAAACCGAGGTACAAGCACACACAACGGATAGTTCTTCAACAAGGAACAAACTATCCCTAGGTATCTAACTATACCAATATTGTGCTCAAAACAAAGGAGAACAATGTAACTCCCCTTGTGGGCTCCCGGATGGAGTCCCAAACACGGCTTCGGCTCGTTGATGTCGTTCCCAACGACCTCCGGTTGCAGCTCCTCTCGAGCTCGTCCAGACCACGGCTCCTCTCGAACCCAAACCACAGCTCCCAAGACACCTTGCTGCTGCTGCCCTCGAGCACCGATGCTCGGCTTCTTTCTCGCTCTCTCTCTCCCGCTCGCGTGGAGGATGTCGGAGAAGAAGGGGGTTCGAAACCCCTTTGCCGCTGCTTGCTGGAAATGGGAAGATAGGGCTGGAAATCGGCTGGAATGCAAAGGCCGAATGGTCCTTCGGTATTCCCTGGAATGGGGAAATGGATGGGGGGCCGATTGGGGCCAACTTGATGGAGAAATATCAAGTATGACCCCCCCCAAAAGAGGTAAACAGTTGCTGCCCCCAGTTGGGGCTGGACATATTTCAGAGATACCCAACAACCTCCCCCTCCAGCTCCAACGGGGAGGTGTTGTCCAGTGATAGAGATCAACAAGAGGTGACACCGCTCAGCTCTCTACAGAGCTGAAGCTTGTCACGAGTGACTGCTGATGACACCAAAAATACCTCAAGACCCGGGTGAAGGTAATGAAGCAAGGGTCGTTGCGACCCGGATCTCAGAAGATGTGTCAATCAAGAAAAAGAATCGAATCGCGAAACGAATCGAAAATCAAACAAGGCAAGCAGGCGGTCCTAGCTATGGATTAACCTGGTATAGCTCACAGGGTCGAACACAAGGAGCACGGATTGGCCTAGGGCCTACGAAGTAGTAAAAAGAAAATAAAATAAAAGAAAAGTGTTTTTTAGTGGTTTTTAATAATTTTTATATTTTTTTGGATTTTTAAAAGATAAAGAAAATAAAAGGAAACAAATATCAACACACTTAGGCAAATTATTTAACACACCAAAAATAAAGCAAAAATTCAGGAAAAAGTGTTTTTATGTTTTTTAAGTTTTTAAGTGTTTTTGGTGAATTTTTTATATTTTTCTAATGGGTAGATTATTTTCTAAAAATCAAACAGTGCTAAAAATCCTAGGTACTGTCCAGCAAGGCCTAAAACTCAAAAATAAAATATTCAAGAGTCTCAACAGGCCTTGGAGGTAATTTTCCTGTAATCTAGAAAAGATAAGGAAAATTTAGGTGCCCTAATTATTGTTTTTGGATTTTTAAATTATTTATTATAATTTTTGTAAGTTTTTAAGTGTTTTTCAATTTTTAGGGTTTATAAGAGATGAAAAATAGCCAAAATTGGCTAGAAAATCAAACAACAAGCAAGAAACAGTAGCTAATTGTTTTAGAATTTTTAGAGGTGATTTTATATTTTTTTGGTATTTTTAAACCTAGACAGTAGCTAAAAAGGAGGTTTTTGAATTTTGAAAAATACTAAATCAAATCAAAAATGTCCTCAAAAATTCTCAAAAATCCAACAACATGGCAGGAGCCATGTGTCAAATTTTCATTGAATTTGGAGGTGGTTTGATATTTATTCAAAAATCAAAGAGGGGGCACTGTGCACAGGGACGTAAGTGCAAATACCCGAAAGTCTGAGGGCCAAGGTGCAAAAATCCCAGCAAGTCACGCGCGTGGCGCGTGCCTGGGGCACTCAGGGGCCTTTTGGTAATAAAAACCAAGTTTCTGGACTTTTTGGTAACTCGTACCAAAAGTCTAGGGGCTTGGATGCAAAAATCCCACTAAAATCCGCACATGCGCATAAACAACACTCACAGGGGCATAAATGCAATTACCAAAAAGTATTCATTCATTTCATAACCCAACAGAACTACAGGATGAAAAATGTAAATAGCCCAGCTAGACACGTGACGAAGCACGTGGACTCATACACACAAGGGCATACATGCAAATACAAACAAGCACAGGGTCCACAATGCAATTTACCCTACGTAAATAAAGTTATTAAAATATTTACAGGACTAAAAATAAAAAAACAAACTAAGAGGGGGCCCTAAGCAAATTACCCCTTTATTCGTCGACGGCTGGATTCGCGCCACGTGGAAGATCGGGCGGCTCTGGATGGTGGCGCTCTCCTTCTTTGTCTCTTGGGCCAAATCGACGCTCCAGAGGGAGCCACGTGGAGGATCGGACGGGTCAGGTCTCAGGTGGCTCTCTCTCTGCTGCTCGGACGGTTCAGATCAGCCCCTCGATCTGATCAACGGCTGATGCTCCTCGAGAAATGGATGGTGGCGATGCAAACTGGGAGCGGGGGCTGATCGGACGGTGCTGGAGGATGGTGGAAGAACACTCCACCGGCGAACTTCGCCGGCCTCGTGCGTGAGCTGCAGTCCTCCTCAGCTGCTCCTGGTGATCGGGGAAGATGGGCGACGGCGTCCCGCAGCTGCTGGTACTGTCCGATGGCCCACCCGAGCCCTGGAGGGGCTCCGGCGAGCTCGGCGGCGGTGGGCTCCTGGACCTGATGTGAGGGGGGCTCAGATGCCCTCCTTCTGACCTGCAAAACACGCCAGGAGCTTCGCGGGTCGAGGGCAAAGTGCCTCGACCCAAAGAAGCGGGGTGACGGTGGCTGGTGGGTCGGTGCGAATGAGCTCCGGCGAGCTGGGGATGGAGGAGCTCGACTCCCAGCTCCGGGGCGAGCTGGGTTGAACGAGTGGGCGTAGAACGTGCGCGAGGGAGTGGCGAGGGTGATGGTGTGCTCAGATGATCGAAATAGTACGCGAGATGGTCGGAATCAGAGGAACACGGCGAGGGGTCGATTTGGGCGAAACATGAAATTACACTAAATAGATGCGCTAAATGGATACCTGGGCGATGCGAAAGACTGGGCTGGAGCTTGGCTAGCTCCTGGTCGTCGCCTCGAAGGTCGTCACTGCCTGAGGCTCGAGCTCCAGCTAGGTGGCGGAGCACGGCGGCGCGCGGCTGCCGGATCGATGGTCCAAGCACCTCCTCCTCGCTGCAACAAGGGCCAACGCGAGCTGTCACCTCGGTGGTTACAATGGAGGTCACGGGAGTGAAGGTGGAGAGCCAAAGATGGAATGAGGAGGCGGCTGAGCTCGAGTTTTATATGGGTGCAGGTCCGGGAAGGATCGATCGGGTAGGGCGAGCTGAAGCGCGGATCCCAAGGAAGAATGTCGGGCGAGATTCCCGGATGCACGGGGGATGATTAGGACCTTAGATTAGGCGAAATGGGGATCGGGTCTGGTAGAGATAATTGGGCGAAGTCGGGTCCGCGAACAGGACCCGGGCTCTGGTGGTCCTGGGGGAGGTGTTGACCGGGGGTCAACAATCCCCCGTGGACCAATCAGAGCCCGCCAAGGGTTGAATTCTTATTTGATTTTTTTGGGGCCTTAAATGGCCGAATTTTCAAAAACTCAAAACACAAAATATTTTTGTTTTAATTTTTTCTATTTTTTTTGTGATTTTTAATTAATTTTTGGAAATAAAAATAAGGTCTATACATAGTAGCTATACATAGGTATATATACACTATATTGATTTTTTATTTTTGATTTTTAATTAGTTCTTTTTATACATTTTTATTCCTATTTTATATTTTATTTATTTATAGGATAAAAGGAGGAATAAAAGGCTATTTTTATTTTATTTTTATTATTTATATACATAGGTTAAATAATTAGTGATATACATATATGTACATGGTATATGTACAAGGTATTTTTGTATTTTAATTTTGTAATTTTTATTTGAATTTTTTTTTTGTTTTGTTTCTTTTTATTCATTTTATGTACAATATATACATAGAATATTTACAAAAAGTTTTGGGAAATAAATTTTATTTATTTATAAGGGTAAATAAATAAAGAGAGGTGGTCTATGTACATGGTGTAAGGGTTCTTTTTGGTCTTTTTAATTTTTGAATTTTTATTTTGTTTTTAATAGCTCTAAATATGTACAAGATATATACAAACATATTTTTGGATGAGGAAAATATTATTTATTTATTTACAAATATATACATAAGTGAGCCCCTATCTCTCTCTACTTTTGTTTTTATGCGGTCAGGCCCATGCTGAGCCCTCCCTTGGGTTAGGTTGCTCAATATTTATTCTAAATATTTCCCTCTTTTTCTTTTTCATCTTTATTCTTTTATTTTTGCACAAAAACATGCTAATTATCTATATTTACAAACATGCATGCTTTTGCTAACTTTTCCTATTTACACATATCTACATGCATTTGCATAGGTTTTTGTAGCTAAAATATAAGAATAAAGAGTGATGAATGGGTATTCATCACCCCCCTATACTATACTTTGCTAGTCCCTTAGCAAACACTTATTTGAAAAAGAAGTGAAAAAGAAAGAAAAAGAAAAAGAAAAAGAAAAAGAGAATGTACATGGATCAAGGTTGATTATTAAACTTGCCTTCATTAAATTGAGGTATGGAGCTTAATCAGATCTTTGGATTATTCATGTGTCGGAACCTTATTCAGACTTAAGCTTAAAACCTAACAGCCTCTAAGTTCCACTATTCTATAACCAAGACTCCTCAATGCTCCAGATCAGAACAAGTCATCAATCACAAACCCTGAAGACCATGAATCTTTTCTTGTCCTGTGAAAGTGAGGTCTAAGCTCTCCACCTCAGAAATGGCAACTTGACAACCCTCCCCAACAAGGTAACTCTATGACCTCAATCTGGCCACTCTTTCCTCGAGGAGCGGGGTATTCCCTTCTAAGTTCAAGTACAACCGGCTCAAGAAGAGGGGGAAGAAGAGAATGGGTCAAGGCCAGTGTAGCCAAGTACCCTTGGGAGCTTGACCAGTGTAGCCAAGTCTCCCTGCTGCAAGCTACAACAGGTGGATCATGAAACCACGCTTTGCTTATTGCACTTATATACATACTCCGGTGGGATTATCATTTTCTCTCAGACCCACCACTTTTTTGGAGTTATTTTCTTTTTGCACATTTTTTTTTTCGAGTGCATCTATACAACATGTACATGTGCAGCATATATACAAGGAGTTTTTCCTCTTGAGCCAGTAGACTATCCCTCTTTTGAAGCTTTATTGCAACCCACAACTCCCGTCGTTAGACCTCATGGCAACCAGACCAAGTTGAGACGTACTTCCTTCACTAAATGAAGAAGAGAGGTTCCGCCTAAAAGTACTACCCTCATATGCTACCCCAAGTCAAGGAAGACTGCCTCCTCACCACCTCATCCGTAGAGAGCTCGGTGCATAGTGCGGTTGTCCAAGTAAAGCCATGATCTATATGAGTCATGTGTTGTTGTTAAATGCTCTACTTAGGCTCATTGAGATGACATGTGATCATAGCCTAGTGGACTCAAAGAATTAAGTCACCATGGACCTGAAAAGCCTTAAACCTAAGCCCTATAAGGTTCCTCTTAGAAATTAGGTGGATTAAGATCTTAATCAAGCTCCATTTCTCAATTTGATTCCAGGCTTAGTTTAAATGTCAACTATCATCCAGAAAAACTATATACATATGTACAAAAAGATGCATATTTACACAAATTTTACAATCATGCAAAATTTTTGAAAAATGTTTTGAAATCATGAATGATGATGCATGAAGTGCAAGTTTTGCAAAAAGATATTTACACACATTTACACAAGATTTTTGCAAACTTTTGATTTTTCAAAACATTTTGGAAAAATTTTGTACTATATACATAATTTTGATACAGAAAATATTTACACAAGCTTTACACAAAAGATTTTTGAAATCATTTTTACAAAAATAATTTGTACACTAGCTATGTATGTGCAAATAAAAGAAGATTATGTACAAGCAAATTTTTAATTTTTGTGGTTTTTAGCCATTTTTATTTATTAACACACTCACACAAAGTACGAGTTATGGCTAAAGTATATATGAAATATATACACACCCCCCTATACTTAGCTCGAACGATGTCCTCGGAGTCAAGAGCGATGAAGAAAACATAACTCGTGCTATGTATAGGGAAGTGAAAAGGAAGGCTATACAAAAGGAGAATAAGAAGTCAAGAGGGACTCGGGTCTTCCCCCTATACTTAGGATCAAGTAATCCTAAGTATAGCAGGCTGTATACTAAGGGAAAACCGAGTGGAGAATGTACAGGGTCTACCCCCCCTATACTTAGGCTAAGATATCCCTAAGTATAGGCAGCAAAACAGGGGTAGATAGAAACAAAAGGAATACCCAAAAGGTCTCACATCCCCCCTATACTTAGGGTAAAGTGCACCCTAAGTATAGCATAATCACAAGATGAAGAAAGGGATGTGGGACTAAAGAAGGTGCTAATATGGACATCTGGATCTATGTACAGTGGAGGATCAGTAAAGCTCAGGCGTGAGATGCATTAGTGTGAGTCAAAGACCACATCTCACGCAAAATGAATAGGGGCAAGATCGACGACCCGCGGCTCATGATCTAGAAATGGCTTGAGCCGCTGGCCGTTCACTCGGAAGGTACTCTCAGATGACAACTCAGATATGTCGATGCTACCGTTGTCGTGTACCTTCCGGACCAGATAAGGTCCTTTCCATTTGCTCTGTAGCTTCCCTGGAAATAGTCTAAGCCTCGCATCAAACAGCCATACTCTCTGTCCAATCTCAAAATGCTTGTGGCTGATATGAGAATCATGCCACTCCTTGACTCTCTCCTTATAATGTAGGCTGCTTGAGAAAGCTGAATCTCTAAGCTCCTCCAGGGCAGCTAGCTCTGCCCTCCTCTGGTCTCCTATACCATCTGGATCCATAAGAATGTCTGTAACTGCCCAAAGTGACTTGTGCCTCAGCTCAACTGGTAGGTGACAGGGCTTGCCATATACGAGGCGAAAGGGAGATGTGCCCAAAGGTGTCTTGAAAGACGTCCTATATGCCCACAAGACCGAGTCCAATAGCTGTGACCAATCCTTTCGGTCAGGGCGGACGACTTTCTGCAGAATAGTCTTGATCTCCCTATTCGACACTTCGGCTAGACCATTCGTCTGTGGATGGTATGGTGTAGCAACGCGATGATCTATGCCGAACTCGCTAGCAAGTGCCTTCACCTGGTCGTTGATGAAGTGAGATCCCCCATCAGAAATAAGAACTCGTGGAACCCCGAACCGCGTGATGATATGCTTCCTCAAAAATCTGCAAACTGTCCTCGCATCAGCGGCTCGGGCGGGGATAGCCTCCACCCAACGACTCACATAATCTACGGCCAACAGAATGTACTCAAATCCCTGACTCTTAGGGAATGGACCCATGAAATCGATGCCCCATGCGTCAAAAACCTCACAGAAGTGAATGGGCTGCATCGGCATCATATCACGCTGTCCACAAGTGCCCATCCTCTGACAGTCAGTACACCTCTTCACGAACTCATCTGAGTCCTTGAAGAGGGTAGGCCACCACAAGCCGGATTGGAGCACTTTCTGTGCCGTTCTCCTCCCAGAATGATGTCCTCCTGCCTCAAGCTTGTGGCAGTAAGTGAGGACGCTATGGTGTTCCTCCTGAGGAATACACCGACGCCAGACGCTATCCCCTCCCTCGTGGTAAAGGATGGGATCCTCCCAATGGTAAGACTTGGCCTTCGCGAGGAAGGTCTCAAGCCTCTGCCTGGGCCAATCTTGTGGGACTTTCCCAGCAACGAGAAAGTTCACAATATCGGCGTACCATGGGAGTGAGGCGATAGCAAGGATCGCCTCATCTGGGAAGGTATCTCGGATAGGATCAATCTGCTCAGTCTCCTCAGGCTGCTCTAATCGGGATAGGTGATCCGCCACCACATTCTTGACTCCAGGCTTATCCTTAATCTCAATGTCGAACTCCTGGAGTAGAAGGATCCATCTAGTCAGTCTGGCCTTGGCATCCTTCTTTGCCATGAGGTACCTGATGGCGGTATGATCTGTGAACAAAGTCACTCTGGATCCAATGATATATGATCTGAACTTATCCAGGGCGAACACTACTGCTAGCATCTCCTTCTCTGTGACTGTATAATTCCGCTGGGCGGAATCCAATGTGCGGCTAGCATAGTGTATAGCAAATGATACTCCATCCCTCCTCTGTCCCAGCACTGCCCCTACGGCAAAATCGGAGGCGTCCGTCATGATCTCGAATGGGAGAGACCAATCAGGCGGCTGGAGGACAGGAGCCTCAATCACGCACTGCTGGAGAGTAGCAAACGACGAAAGACACTTGTCATCGACAAGGAACTCGGTGTCTTTCGTCAAGAGGTCGGTCAACGGTCGGGCAATCCTGCTAAAATCATGAATGAATCTCCTGTAAAATCCAACGTGCCCCAGAAATGACCGTAACTGCCTCAGATTGGACGGCGGTGTGAGTTTTCTAATGACATCGACCTTGGCCGGATCAACCTCCATGCCCCTGTTGGAGATGATGTGGCCAAGCACCGTCCCTTGAGTCACCATAAAGTGACTCTTCTCCCAAGAGAGCACCAAGTGATACTCAATACATCGCTGGAGTACTCGATCTAGGCAGTCAAGACAAGAATCAAATCCGTCGCCGTAGATCGAGAAATCATCCATGAAGACCTCAAGGCACTCCCCTACCATGTCCGAGAAGATCGACAGCATGCACCTCTGAAAAGTCGCAGGGGCATTGCATAGCCCAAATGGCATGCGTCGAAAAGCGTATGTGCCGAAGGGACAGGTAAATGTGGTCTTCTCCTGGTCCTCAGGAGCGATGGCCACTTGGTTGTAGCCCGAGTACCCATCCAGGAAGCAATAATGGCTCTTCCCTGCCAGTCTCTCAATGATCTGGTCAATAAAAGGCAGGGGGAAATGGTCCTTCTTGGTGGCTTGGTTGAGTCTCCTGTAGTCAACACAAACCCTCCAAGAGGTGGGTACTCGTGTAGCAATCTCCTCTCCCGACTCACTGATCACAGTCGTGATGCCCGTCTTCTTGGGCACCACATGCAAGGGGCTAACCCACTTGGAGTCGGAAATGGGATAAATAAAACCTGCACCCCACCACTTCGATATTTCCTTCATGACAACCTCTCTCAGGTTGGGGTTCAGACGTCGCTGAAACTCACGCGACGGCTTCGCCCCATCCTCGAGATAGATGTGGTGGGAGCACACTGATGGACTAATCCCATGGAGATCTGCTACGCTCCATCCGATCGCCTTGCGGTTCTTTTCAAGAACCCCCATCAAACGGGATTCCTGCTCTCCAGTCAACTCGGCGGAGATGATGACTGGGTACATCTCAGGATCGCCCGCAAGGAATCGATACTTCAGCGAAGTAGGGAGCGGCTTCAGCTCTGGAATGCTGGGTGCCGGCAAATCTGGCTGTGGAAGAAACTGAGTGAACGCTGCAAGGTCGGCCAAATCTGCCTGGGAAAGTGAAAGTGTACTCTTGCAAACTGGATCGGGAGAAGGCGGCTCTACTGCACTGTCTCTGCTCTGCTCTGCATCTACCTCCTCCTCATCAATAGGCTCAGATGGACTCAGGTCTGGCATCTGATCATAACAATCGGCCCAATCAGACTCTGAATCCGAGGGATCTGTATCAGAAATGGTGGCATCAGTACCACCAGACAACAAGGTGGCATCAGCACCACCAGAAAACAAGGTGGCATCAGCACCACCATCACAAATCATCGTGCTGCGATCAAGGACCGGCTCTGCTGCCGCAATGGTATCCTGAACCAGGTTTGTGCTCTCCAGACTCTCCTCTGCTATCATCTCTGCCCCAGCTGTGTCTGAAAGTGAGAGGGTAGTCTGTGCCTCAAGGTCTGCCCAAGCTGCCTCATCATCTGTGATCACAAAATCACAGTCCTGGTGGATGTCTGGCTCTGCGTCTGTCAGCTGCTCTGAATCGGTACTCGCATCTGAGCGGGATCTGAATCTGGCTCTATAGTCCTCGACCGTCTCTATTTGTATACTCTCGCCCTGGACGCGAAAGTACACCTTCCCGCTATCATGATCAGTCACCGCCTTGGCTGTGGCCAAGAACGGACGACCTAGTATGATGGGGGTATCGGTCACTGACTCAGGGGTCTCCATGTCCAACACTACGAAGTCCACGGGGAATTGCAGACCCTGAATCGTGACGATAACGTCTCGTAATAACCCCTTCGG
This sequence comes from Ottelia alismoides, assembly GCA_037367405.1. Lineage (NCBI taxonomy): Eukaryota > Viridiplantae > Streptophyta > Magnoliopsida > Alismatales > Hydrocharitaceae > Ottelia > Ottelia alismoides. The sequence continues at coordinate 493,468 of JAZKJV010000104.1, forward strand.
CCTCTTGACAGATCGATCAGCGAACTGAAGGACTGTCCTGCTCTGTTGAAGAGTGCCCAACTCGAAGCGGTCGAGAAGGGCTGCCGGAAGTAGGTTGATCGACGATCCGCTATCTAAAAGAGTACGGTCGAACCACTGCTCACTAATCTGGCATCTGACATACGGGGCCCCTGAATCTGGCCTCTTGGCTGGCAGTCGGTTCTGGATTGCGAAGCACGTGGCTTTGGTCAGCACATGTATCTCTGAAGTGTGGTTCCTCCTCCTCCTCCTGACTGTAGTCCTCTCTCTCAAAGATCTCTGGAGAAGGGGGATGTGCTGCAAAGCCTCCTGGAGGGTCAGTTGGATGTGGAAGCGATCGATCATGCTCTGGCTGAACTCCTCAAGCTCTCTCTTTTTTGGGTCATTTTTCTTCCCCTTCCCCATCTGAAGGGCTCTAGGGAAGGGGATCACTGGGTCCTTCTCAGATGAAGGACTAGGAAAAGGTCTAAGCGGTTCAAGGACCGGATCCACACATACATCACGCACCACAGTGGGACCAGAAGAAAATAAACCTTTTCCTTTATTCATAGCAGAGTTCCGAGATACGTGACCATGAGGAAAAACAACACCACTATCTGTACAAACACCGGTGGCCTCAGTACCACCACGGGCGGGCTGCTCTGCTGCTGCTGCTGAAGGTAGACGTCTCGCGGCATCAGTACCGCGTGCTGGCTCGGCTGCATGGGTGGCATCAGTACCACCTCCTAGATCTGGTGAAGTGGCGGCCTCTGTACCGCCTGTGGGATCAGCATCCTTGGTGGCCTCAGTACCACCGTCATCATCTGGAGCGGCCTCAGTACCGCTCTCCTCCTCCTCCTGTGGCGCCTCGGGATGGTGCTCAGCTGAGGCGCCGCCGCCGGCTGGGGTCCTACCGCTCCTAAGCGTGGCAAAATCAACATCAAAAAGATCTGAAGAAGTATCATCAAATGGATCGCTAGGAGTGGCTAACTCAGTATGTACTACCTGCTCAGATTTCCGCTTGAGATTGTTCGGGTTCGGCTCTATCTGGGCGGGTATGGCGGCCTTCCCTCTCATCAGGTCCCGCATCTCATGGCGGAACTCATCCATCTCCCGTCTGAATGTGGCCTGCTGGTCCGTGAGGAGGCGGGCGATATCATCCAAAGAGGGGCTCTCATGGGAGCCCGACGGGTGGCCTCTCTGTGGGTGAGGCTGCGGCTGCTGGTATGGGTGAGAGGGATAAGAAGGAGGGTGCTGCTGGTGCTGGTATCCCTGGTGAGCCTGCTGCTCACGTCTCCAAGGCTGTCCCTGCTGCTGATAGGGACGAGGAACGTAGGACGACTGCTGCTGGTAGACTGGGGGCTGCTGCTGCGGCTGGTGATGGTCTCTCGGCTGGGAGTACTGCCCTCCCTGTGCTGACGGCTGCTGCTGGGGCTGGGCACCACCACTCCCCCACCTGAATCCGGGATGATCTCGTCGGATCCCAGGCTGGGGACGGTCGTACCAGATCCCGTTGACATCCATCAACGGCTCTGCATCAAAGGGGGCTGGGGGTAGTACTGCCAACGGCTGATCCGGCTGGTAGACCACCATCTGCATCTCTGGAGATGGTGGTGACTGCAAGGTGGGCTGCGGCTGCTGGTACGGCTCCGCCTGTACAAGGTGAACCTGTCTAGGCTGCACTGGGGTGCTGGAGCGCTGGGACGAGCTGCTGCTGCTGCCGGCGTCGCCTCGCGACTGAAGACGGGGCTGAGAAGCCGTCTGTGTCTCCTGGAGACACATGAGCTGTGTCTTCAGGTCGCTCAAGACCTGTGCCATCTGATCCATCTGTGCTATGCTCTGGCACTGCTTCTTCTCTATCAGCTCCATGCGGTCCAGCTTCTCGCTGATGATGCCCATGTCCGCAGCTGACGACTCTAACTGTGCTGCTGCTGTGGCTGCGGCGGACGAACTGGAAGGACCTGCATCTACCCGTGCTATCCTCTGGTACTGCACGGATCCTGGCTGATGTGGCTGGGTCTTCTGAGTGTAGAGTCGGGTCTGGGACATGACCATGTAGTTCTCTGCCATCTCCTCAAAAATAGCCCAGACCTGGTCGTGGTCCTTGGCGAAGTAGGACCCGCCACAAGAAGCGTTCACCAGGCCCTGTAGCTCTGGTGACAACCCACTGAAGAAGCTCTGAACTAGGTTCGGCTTCGTGATATCGTGGTGTGGGCATCTGTCCAAAAGCTCTCTGAACCTCTCCCAAGCCTCATGGAACTGCTCGTTGGGGAACATGGAGAAGTTGCTGATCAGGGCCCTCGCTGCATTCGTCCGCCCGAGTGGATAGTACTTGTTCAAGTACTCGTTGCGGAGCTGCTCCCATGTGTACACGAATCTCCCCAAATGTTTCAGCCAGGTGGCTGCTCTATCTGCCAGTGAGAAGGGGAAGGCAATCATCCGTATGGTATCCTGGTCCACATGTCTGTCGTGGACAGTACTGCAAATCATGAGAAACTCCTGTAGGTGGAGATGGGGCTCCTCTGTAGCCAGTCCATGGAACCGCGGGAGCATCTGCAAGGTGTTCGGGGGGAACTTGAAGTCCCCCACGATGGCTGGAACCACAACCCAATGGTGCATCAAGGTAGATCCGGGGTTGTGCAACTCCCGCATCGGTCTAGGTGGTCCTGCTCCTCCTGCGGCTGCTGCCGCTGCGGCGGCGGCCGCGGCTGCTGCCGCTGCTGCTGCCGCTGCGGCTCGTGCCTGTACCTCATCGGGGTCCTCGGGCTCGCTCTGTGCATCTCTCTCTGCTCTGAGCCTCTCCATCTCACGCCTCATCTCTATCATAAAAGCTCCCTGATCGCGGAGCTGCTGCTGGACTGTCTCTAACTGTACGATCAGGGTGGAGTTGATCGCTCCCTGGTCCAGTACAAAGTGCTTGGGACGGGAGTGATCGTCAGAACTGCCTGCGCCTGCCATCTCGACGTCTGCAAAATCGAAGGAGCCCAACTCAGGTGCTGTCAAATGAATAAGTCTCTCCTCGGGCTCAGGTCTCTCGGGTAGATCAGAAAGGGGATCGAGGGGGAACAGGGTGGAGTCGTACTCGGGCTCGGAGAGCTGGTCTGAGCTCTCGCGAGCCAACCTAGATGATGAGGTAGACGCGCCCGAAAGCGGTGCAGCCAGAGGCTGCCTAAGAGACCGTCTACCCATCATCTTGATCTGGCGAGTAGGGCGGATGGGATCTGGAAAAACTATGATCTGAAAACAAACCCCCGGTTCACCAACGCAACGCGAGCTGAAGACCGTGAAAGTTCGGTCAAATTATCTTGTCTGTTTTATTTGGTGAACACACAAATATCAGAGCGATTACGTGACCTGTTGGGATATCCGCTGCTAACCCAACCGACTGGCCCGCACGGAAGAGTCGGTAGTCAGTCAAGTATAGCAACGGGGGGCTCTACCTAGTGTTCGGGTCACTCTCTCGCACATGCAAACCAAGCAATGAGGGGGTTGCTCTCCCCAATACAAAATTTTTAGGGTGAGCGAGTTTTAAGGTCGATAATTTTAAACAGTCCCAATTTTATGATTTCTCTTTTTAGGTATTTTTCAATGCAAACAAAAACGCCTAACGAATTTTTCGGTTCTCCTGGTTATTAAGTCCAAAATCGGGGGGAGAAGTCGAAAAAGCCGATGCACGAGAAATCAATGATGCATGCAAAGTCAGAAAAGCGTACCTGCCTCCAGCTCTCTACATGCAGAGTGATCCGCGCATAAAATAAAGACAGAAAAGTAAACTAAGCTATATGATGCAACGGTAAAAAGCCGAGTCCTAAGACAAGCAACTTCTATTGATCGTGAAGAACAATAGTTAGTTAACCGAATCGAGTCCGGAGTCCGATCTTGGGAGTCACTCGGTGCCCGCCACTACGGGTCCTGCCAGCGCTGTATGTGACTCCTAACGGCACGTGGTCTCAAATCCAATTAAACTAACTTTTTTAGTGAATTTTAGTAAGGTCCAATTACGTTCTATAGGAACAGATATTCTATTAAGTGTTGGGCCTTAGAAATCTTACGTCACAACCAACAAAAATCCTATGTCTAGGGGCTCGAGCAAAAACCGCGAAAAACCCGGAAAATGACAGTAAGAAAGAAAAAGAAAAGCCGCGAGAAAACCGCGAAAAACCGCGAGGTCCTAATGGGTCCCCCGAGCACGCCGGTGCTCGGCGAAACAGACCCGCTACGGTCTAAGTGTCTAAAAGTCTCACAGTTCCTGTATTATTACAATAATAAATGAACTGAAAATAAACTAAGCTATCCTCTCCCACTCACTCTCTCTCTCTCGCTCTCTCCTGCGGCTTCGTAGAGAAAGAAGCCGCCTCCGAACTCCGCGGCTGCATCGGCTCCTCGAAAGTCGCCTCCGCGGTCCTCGGGCCCTCGCAAGAAAGACAGAAGAGGGTGGTCAGACCAATAAAATAATCAAATAATAAATGAAAATAAGAACAAGGGTATATATGCAAAAATGAGAAATAAAATAGTCACACAAAATCAAACAAAAAAAAAAGAAAAGAAAATCAAAATAAAACAAAATAAATCAAAAAGGAACTATGAACAAAAGTCGCGAAAAGCCGCGAGCTCCGAAGAGCCGCGAAAAGCTGCGAAAACAAAAACGAAAAATAAAACAAAAACAACTACTAAGCCGTGCTCCCCGGCAACGACGCCATTCTGATGACACCAAAAATACCTCAAGACCCGGGTGAAGGTAATGAAGCAAGGGTCGTTGCGACCCGGATCTCAGAAGATGTGTCAATCAAGAAAAAGAATCGAACCGCGAAACGAATCGAAAATCAAACAAGGCAAGCAGGCGGTCCTAGCTATGGATTAACCTGGTATAGCTCCCAGGGTCGAACACAAGGAGCACGGATTGGCCTAGGGCCTACGAAGTAGTAAAAAGAAAATAAAATAAAAGAAAAGTGTTTTTTAGTGGTTTTTAATAATTTTTATATTTTTTTGGATTTTTAAAAGATAAAGAAAATAAAAGGAAACAAATATCAACACACTTAGGCAAATTATTTAACACACCAAAAATAAAGCAAAAATTCAGGAAAAAGTGTTTTTATGTTTTTTAAGTTTTTAAGTGTTTTTGGTGAATTTTTGATATTTTTCTAATGGGTAGATTATTTTCTAAAAATCAAACAGTGCTAAAAATCCTAGGTACTGTCCAGCAAGGCCTAAAACTCAAAAATAAAATATTCAAGAGTCTCAACAGGCCTGGGAGGTAATTTTCCTGTAATCTAGAAAAGATAAGGAAAATTTAGGTGCCCTAATTATTGTTTTTGGATTTTTAAATTATTTATTATAATTTTTGTAAGTTGTTAAGTGTTTTTCAATTTTTAGGGTTTATAAGAGATGAAAAATAGCCAAAATTGGCTAGAAAATCAAACAACAAGCAAGAAACAGTAGTTAATTTTTTTAGAATTTTTAGAGGTGATTTTATATTTTTTTGGTATTTTTAAACCTAGACAGTAGCTAAAAAGGAGGTTTTTGAATTTTGAAAAATACTAAATCAAATCAAAAATGTCCTCAAAAATTCTCAAAAATCCAACAACATGGCAGGAGTCATGTATCAAATTTTCATTGAATTTGGAGGTGGTTTGATATTTATTCAAAAATCAAAGAGGGGGCACTGTGCACAGGGACGTAAGTGCAAATACCCAAAAGTCTGAGGGCCAAGGTGCAAAAATCCCAGCAAGTCACGCGCGTGGCGCGTGCCTGGGGCACTCAGGGGCCTTTTGGTAATAAAAACCAAGTTTCTGGACTTTTTGGTAACTCGTACCAAAAGTCCAGGGGCTTGGATGCAAAAATCCCACTAAAATCCGCACATGCGCATAAACAACACTCACAGGGGCATAAATGCAATTACCAAAAAGTATTCATTCATTTCATAACCCAACAGAACTACAGGATGAAAAATGTAAATAGCCCAGCTAGACACGTGACGAAGCACGTGGACTCATACACACAAGGGCATACATGCAAATACAAACAAGCACAGGGTCCACAATGCAATTTACCCTACGTAAATAAAGTTACTAAAATATTTACAGGACTAAAAATAAAAAAACAAACTAAGAGGGGGCCCTAAGAAAATTACCCCTTTATTCGTCGACGGCTGGATTCGCGCCACGTGGAAGATCGGGCGGCTCTGGATGGTGGCGCTCTCCTTCTTTGTCTCTTGGGCCAAATCGACGCTCCAGAGGGAGCCACGTGGAGGATCGGACGGGTCAGGTCTCAGGTGGCTCTCTCTCTGCTGCTCGGACGGTTCAGATCAGCCCCTCGATCTGATCAACGGCTGCTGCTCCTCGAGAAATGGATGGTGGCGGTGCAAACTGGGAGCGGGGGCTGATCGGACGGTGCTGGAGGATGGTGGAAGAACACTCCACCGGCGAACTTCGCCGGCCTCGTGCGTGAGCTGCAGTCCTCCTCAGCTGCTCCTGGTGATCGGGGAAGATGGGCGACGGCGTCCCGCAGCTGCTGGTACTGTCCGATGGCCCACCCGAGCTTTGGAGGGGCTCCGGCGAGCTCGGCGGCGGTGGGATCCTGGACCTGATGTGAGGGGGGCTCAGATGCCCTCCTTCTGACCTGCAAAACACGCCAGGAGCTTCGCGGGTCGAGGGCAAAGTGCCTCGACCCAAAGAAGCGGGGTGACGGTGGCTGGTGGGTCGGTGCGAATGAGCTCCGGCGAGCTGGGGATGGAGGAGCTCGACTCCCAGCTCCGGGGCGAGCTGGGTTGAACGAGTGGGCGTAGAACGTGCGCGAGGGAGTGGCGAGGGTGATGGTGTGCTCCGATGATCGAAATAGTACGCGAGATGGTCGGAATCAGAGGAACACGGCGAGGGGTCGATTTGGGCGAAACATGAAATTACACTAAATAGATGCGCTAAATGGATACCTGGGCGATGCGAAAGACTGGGCTGGAGCTAGGCTAGCTCCTGGTCGTCGCCTCGAAGGTCGTCACTGCCTGAGGCTCGAGCTCCAGCTAGGTGGCGGAGCACGGCGGCGCGCGGCTGCCGGATCGATGGTCCAAGCACCTCCTCCTCGCTGCAACAAGGGCCAACGCGAGCTGTCACCTCGGTGGTTACAATGGAGGTCACGGGAGTGAAGGTGGAGAGCCAAAGATGGAATGAGGAGGCGGCTGAGCTCGAGTTTTATATGGGTGCAGGTCCGGGAAGGATCGATCGGGTAGGGCGAGCTGAAGCGCGGATCCCAAGGAAGAATGTCGGGCGAGATTCCCGGATGCACGGGGGATGATTAGGACCTTAGATTAGGCGAAATGGGGATCGGGTCTGGTAGAGATAATTGGGCGAAGTCGGGTCCGCGAACAGGACCCGGGCTCTGGTGGTCCTGGGGGAGGTGTTGACCGGGGGTCAACAATCCCCCGTGGACCAATCAGAGCCCGCCAAGGGTTGAATTCTTATTTGATTTTTTTGGGGCCTTAAATGGCCGAATTTTCAAAAACTCAAAACACAAAATATTTTTGTTTTAATTTTTTCTATTTTTTTGTGATTTTTAATTAATTTTTGAAAATAAAAATAAGGTCTATACATAGTAGCTATACATAGGTATATATACACTATATTGATTTTTGATTTTTGATTTTTAATTAGTTCTTTTTATACATTTTTATTCCTATTTTATATTTTATTTATTTATAGGATAAAAGGAGGAATAAAAGGCTATTTTTATTTTATTTTTATTATTTATATACATAGGTTAAATAATTAGTGATATACATATATGTACATGGTATATGTACAAGGTATTTTTGTATTTTAATTTTGTAATTTTTATTTGAATTTTTTTTGTTTTGTTTCTTTTTATTCATTTTATGTACAATATATACATAGAATATTTACAAAAAGTTTTGGGAAATAAATTTTATTTATTTATAAGGGTAAATAAATAAAGAGAGGTGGTCTATGTACATGGTGTAAGGGTTCTTTTTGGTCTTTTTAATTTTTGAATTTTTATTTTGTTTTTAATAGCTCTAAATATGTACAAGATATATACAAACATATTTTTGGATGAGGAAAATATTATTTATTTATTTACAAATATATACATAAGTGAGCCCCTATCTCTCTCTACTTTTGTTTTTATGCGGTCAGGCCCATGCTGAGCCCTCCCTTGGGTTAGGTTGCTCAATATTTATTCTAAATATTTCCCTCTTTTTCTTTTTCATCTTTATTCTTTTATTTTTGCACAAAAACATGCTAATTATCTATATTTACAAACATGCATGCTTTTGCTAACTTTTCCTATTTACACATATCTACATGCATTTGCATAGGTTTTTGTAGCTAAAATATAAGAATAAAGAGTGATGAATGGGTATTCATCAACTGCCTTTGTCAACATGTCTGAGGGGTTCTCATCTGTGTGAATCTTCTTCAACACGAGCTGCTTCTGTTCAATTGCATCCCTCAGCCAATGGTATCTCACATCAATGTGTTTTGTGCGAGCATGGTGCATGGTACTCTTGCTCAAGTCTATAGCGCTCTGGCTATCACAAAACACAACCGGCTCACTGTCTTTAAATCCAAACTCACCAAGGAAGCGTTGTAGCCACAACACTTCTTTCCCAGCCTCTGCTGCTGCAATGTATTCTGCCTCAGTAGTTGAGAGAGCAACACATTTTTGTAGTTTGGATTGCCATGATATGGCTCCCCCTGCAAAAGTGAAAATGTAGCCTGAGGTGGACTTTCTCTGGTCCGTATCTCCTGTCATATCTGCATCAGTGAAACCACACAGTTTGGGATCTGACCTCCCAAAAGCAAGACACATACTTGAGGTCCCTCTAAGGTATCTCAAGATCCACTTCACTGCCTCCCAATGGTCCTTCCCCGGATTGGACATGAACCTGCTCACCACGCCCACTGCATGGGCTATGTCCGGTCTAGTACAAACCATTGCATACATGAGGCTCCCAACTGCTGATTGGTATGGGATCTTGGCCATCTCTGTCTTCTCCTCAGAAGTAGAAGGACATGACTCTTTGTTCAGCTTGAAATGAGAGGCTAAGGGCGTACTGACAGGCTTTGCATTCTTCATGTTGAACCGCTCCAATACGCGTTCAACATAGCTCTCTTGTGACAACCACAACATGCGCTTCTTCCTGTCCCTCGTAATCTGCATCCCAAGGATGTGACTTGCCTTGCCCAAATCTTTCATCTCAAACTCTTTGGAGAGTTCTCTCTTGAGCTTTGCAATCAAGTTGGAATCATGACCTACAATCAACATGTCATCCACGTAGATCAAAAGAATGACAAACCTGTCATTGGGAAGACGACGAACATATACGCATGGGTCGGCTGCAGTCCTCTTGAAGCCCTGCTTTCCCATGAAAGCATCAAACTTCAAGTATCATTGTCTCGGGGCTTGCTTCAAGCCATAGAGACTCTTCCTCAACCTGCATACCATATGCTCTTTCCCTCTCTCTTGAAAACCCTGTGGCTGCTCCATGCAGATCTCTTCCTTCAAATCACCGTGAAGAAACGCCGTCTTCACATCCATCTGCTCTAGCTCAAGGTCCATGCTAGCAACAAGTCCTAGCACTACTCTCACTGAATTCATCTTCACCACTGGGGAGAAGATCTCATCATAGTCCACTCCTTCCTTCTGGCTGAATCCTTTCACTACCAATCTGGCCTTGTGCTTGACCTGTCTGCCGCTGTCATCTGACTTCAGCTTGTACACCCACTTGTTCTTCAAATCTCTCTTCCCTTTAGGAAGCTCAACAAGGTCATAAGTGTGGTTCTTCTTGAGAGATAACATCTCTTCATTCATTGCATTCTGCCAATGACCCTTGTCCTTGTGCACCTGTGCCTCCTCAAAGGTGTATGGCTCACCTGCATCTGTGAGCATCACATACCTGGAAGTGGGGTAGCGGGATGATGGCTGGCGTGTCCTCTCAGATCTCCTGACCTGAGGCTCTGCTGTGTCTGTAAGTGGATGAGGTTGCTCCCCCTGCCCTAGATCCCCTGGACCTGCATCAACGGGGTCTGCATCTGGCTCATACTGCTCTAGCTGCCCATCCTCTCCACCTGTACCCTGTACTGGAGAGGGCTCTGTGTCCTCATCACTGTCATCATCCATGGAGATCTCATCTCCATCACCACTCTCAGTGGTGTCCTCAGCCAATGTCTGATTCTCATAGAAAATCACATCCCTGTGCCTGGTGACTGTCTTCTTCCTTGGATCCCAAAGACGGTATCCAAACTCCTGATCTCCATAGCCAAGAAAAATACAAGGCACTGCCTTGTCATCCAATTTCTTCCGCTGCTCCTTGGGTACCAATGCATACGCCTTGCATCCAAACACCCTCAAATGAGCATATGAGGGGTCTTTCCCTGTCCAAACACATTCAGGAATCTTGAAGCCCAAAGGAACTGATGGAGATCGGTTCACCAAGTAACATGCGGTGCGAACCGCCTCAGCCCAAAAAGTCTTGGGCAACTTCGCTGTCTTCAGCATACAGCGGACTCTCTCAACAATGGTCCTGTTCATCCTCTCAGCTAGACCATTGTGCTGGGGTGTGCCTGGCTCTGTCCTCTCATGCCTGATGCCGTGCTCTGCACAATAGCCCTGAAAGCTATGGGAGGTGTACTCTCCCCCATTGTCTGTGCGTAGACACTTCAACAATTTTCCTGTCTCACGCTCAACCATGGCATGGAACTTCTTGAAGCAATCAAAAACTTGATCCTTCGACCTCAGCACATACACCCACACCTTCCTAGATGCATCATCAATGAAGGTGACAAAATACCTGTTGCCTCCCAAAGAGGCTGTGTCCATAGGACCACAAACATCCGAGTGAACCAACTGCAAAAGGTCTCCTTTCACCTTGGATCTCGCTCTGTATGGCGCACTTCTGCTCTTCCCAACCTCACATGCATCACAAGGAGACAAAGTGATGTCATTGTGGTAGGGGATCAACTCCTTCTTGCTAAGAAGCTGCAAGCCCTTCTGGCTCATGTGGCCAAGCCGACGGTGCCACAAATCTGAGTTATCTGCTTCACTAGCATGCAAACTGCCGTCCATGACCTTCACTCTAGTCATATAGAGTGTATGACACAAGCTTCCCCTAGCCATGATGAGAGAACCCTTGCTAATCTTGAATCTGTTGTCGCCGAACTTCAGATGGTAGCCTTCACTATCTAGCTGTGAGCCAGATATAAGGCTAAGCCGCACATCAGGAACATGCCTCACATTCTGAAGAGTCATTGAGCACCCAACATCCGTCTGGATCGAGATGGTGCCCATGCCAATGATCTTAGAGTAACTCTCGTTACCCATCAAGACTCTCCCATAATCACCCCTAGTGTAGGTGGTGAAAAACTCCCTGTGTGGAGTCACATGATAGGAGGCGGCCGTGTCAACGACCCACTCCAAATCGCTCCCTGCGTGCAAGCACTGGTCCTGGATGGTGAGAATCTCCTCATCTGCACTCTCATCTGCCACGACTGCAGCTACATTGCCATCTTCCTTTTTCTGATCCTTCTTGGCTTCAGCTTGCTCTCTCTTCCAAACTCTGCAATCTCTCTTCCAGTGACCGGGCTTCTGGCAATGGTGACACTTTCCTCTGCCCTTGGACTTATCCCTGGATTTCTGCCTCTCCTGTGACTGCCCTCTGCTGATGGATCTTCCTCTCCTCTCAACTGCATACACATGTGAAGAGGAGGATGCCTCTCCCGAAGAGCGACGTCTAATCTCCTCATTGAGGAGACTGCCCTTGACCATAGCCATGGTCAACTTGCTATCCTTAGCAGAGTTACTCACGGTGACTACAAGAGTCTCCCAATTGTCTGGCAAAGAACCCAAAAGGAGAAGTGACTGCAACTCGTCATCAAGTGTCAAACCCATGGATGTCAACTGGTTGATTATGCTTTGGAAATCATTCAGATGCTCTGCCACTTTGGTCCCGTCCTTGTACTTCAGGTTCACAAGCTTTCTAATCAAGAAAGCCTTGTTGGTAGCGGTCTTCTGGTCATAGAGCTCGGACAACTTGTCCCAAAGCTCCTTGGCATTTGTCTCCTCGGCAACATGATGGAAGACCGACATGTCAAGCCACTTCCGAATGGTGCCAATAGCCTTTCGGTTCAACTTTGTCCACTCTCCCGCGGACATGTTCTCCGGCTTGGCGCTCTCACCCTCCACGGGATCGTGGAGGTCCTTGCAATACAAAATGTCTTCCATCTTGGCCTTCCAAATCTGTCAGTTGCTACTTGTGAGCTTGATCATTGTGCCTTCATCATCTTTGCCCATTGCTCAGACCTGAGCTCTGATACCACTTGTTGGGGATATATATAGATAATGCGGAAACAAACAACAACCTAGGATCTGTATCCCCTGAAACTGTCCTGCAACAAAGATGGCACAACAAGAATATGTTCCCCACACGGGAACTCAATGGCAACAAACACAAGCACAACCAAGCAAGCAACCACAAGAGACAAGATTTTTACGTGGAAACCCTTGCTCAATGTGAGCAAAGGAAAAACCACGGGGCAAGACCGGCAACCAAGCACTACGGTCAAAGTGATCCAAATGTTCTTCCCGGTTTTGTTGCCCACAAAACCGAGGTACAAGCACACACAACGGATAGTTCTTCAACAAGGAACAAACTATCCCTAGGTATCTAACTATACCAATATTGTGCTCAAAACAAAGGAGAACAATGTAACTCCCCTTGTGGGCTCCCAGATGGAGTCCCAAACACGGCTTCGGCTCGTTGATGTCGTTCCCAACGACCTCCGGTTGCAGCTCCTCTCGAGCTCGTCCAGACCACGGCTCCTCTCGAACCCAAACCACAGCTCCCAAGACACCCTGCTGCTGCTGCCCTCGAGCACCGATGCTCGGCTTCTTTCTCGCTCTCTCTCTCCCGCTCGCGTGGAGGATGTCGGAGAAGAAGGGGGTCCGAAACCCCTTTGCCGCTGCTTGCTGGAAATGGGAAGATAGGGCTGGAAATCGGCTGGAATGCAAAGGCCGAATGGTCCTTCGGTATTCCCTGGAATGGGGAAATGGATGGGGGGCCGATTGGGGCCAACTTGATGGAGAAATATCAAGTATGCCCCCCCCCCAAAAGAGGTAAACAGTTGCTGCCCCCAGTTGGGGCTGGACATATTTCAGAGATACCCAACAACTTCACCATTATTTCTAGTTCGAGAAGGCATCAGCCACCAAGATAATGTGATATCCGAACTTGGCATATATAGTGCATACTTGAGGTATCAGTGTTCTGATTGCATCTCATCTCAACCAGATAATGCCTTTGTGTTCTGCTCCTGGGCCTTGAGCAGTTTACCATCTCTCAATTAACTTACCTGTGTTGGTATTGACTAGAAACAAGGATAAGGTTGTTGTGAATGATCAATGTGGCTACTTGATGCGAACCAAAGTTTCTTCTTCAAATGAAGGGGGAGTTGCGGCAGGCTTTGCAGTGTTGGACAACATTTATTTGACTTGATGCAGTGGCTCCAGCAGCCCTTCAAGGTATGAAACTGACTTCCTTGTTTAATTCCTTTTTGGATTGTCTAGTCGGCCATAATTAGTACGGCCTACTGAGAAGTTCTGTAATCTTCACATGGATGTGATTCTACTTAAGAGTGTTAATGTACTTCAACTATATGCCCTTCATACAAAAAACCCACTGCATTAAAATTAATTAATTTAGTTTAGGTCTTTTTCATGTTTCCGTCTATAAGATGTGAGATGTCGGTATGGATCCCCTTCTGTCAGTGATACAACAGCATGGAAAGCTGTGATCATCTCGACTGTCCATCGAAGATCCGAAGGACATTGTTTGGGGGCACCATGCGATGCACCATCTTACCCGTGGATGCACATCCTTACCATGAGATACTCATTCTTACCAGCTTTGACATGGAGTTATCAAATGATGTTAACAAGCTTTTTACCAACTTATTCACTTTGTTACTACTGAAAATGTCATGCTACGATGAGATGCATATTCTCGTAACTGAATTCACGTTCTTTTTTACCAACTATATCTCTTTCAAGAACTCCTCTAATGGTCTGGTGGTAGAAGCAGTGGCTCTCACTTTAAAGGACCAGGGTTCAAATCGTATAAAAAAACTATATCTCTTTCATAAGAGTGTGGTTTTTTGCCCTAAACAATGTCTTTTATTGGATCTTTGATAGACGATTGAGTTCTTGGCTGTCATATTTTGCTCAAAACAGTCCCATCCGCGACACTGCTTACAGCAGGGGATCCGAACCCACAAGATGTCACTCCTGTTAGATAATGGATAGAAAGTTGCCATCTTTTTAAAAAAGATCCGTTTTGTTCCATAGCCTATTGGTGGTGGGTGAGCAGTATCTTCACTATCTCTTCAGAAAATTAAGGAAATAAACCATTTCAGCTATTTTCTGGTCTCGTCTTTCCTATAAAATTTCTAAGATGTATAAAGACTGTTAACGCATGTATTAGTTTCTGTATGGTTCTGTTATTTTTTCTTTTTCAGTTGTATGCTTTCTGTAATTTACCCATAGGCTACTCTCCTAAATAAGAGAGCCTAGGGCTTATGGAATAAATCTCTCGCTCATTTTTCCCAACATGGTATCAGAGCGACGATCCTAGACCGGAGTTCTCGAAACCCTAACCCTACCCTACCCCACCCGTCGGCCTCTCTTTCTCTCTCTCTCTCTCTCATTGGCGGCGCCTCCTCCGCCGTCGCACGCGCGGCTGCGCGCCTCCTCTGCGCTAGCGTCTCCCCTGCGCGAGTGCGCAATCTTCCGCGCACTGCTCCTCTGCGCGTTGTAGCACTCCGCGTACGGGTGCGCTGCTCCTCTCTCCCCTGTGCGTGTGCCTGCACGTGACCCAGCAGGCGTGCGCGTGCTCCTTCACGCATAACCGCACGTGCCAGTGCACGCACCAGCGTGCTACCAGTGCGCGCAACGCGCACCAGCGCCCTTGTGACTGTGCGTCCTTCCGGTTGAGTGTACGCGTGCTTCTTGTGCGCGTGCGCGTGTGCTAAGCCCTAAAGCGCACACCGTCATCTACATGGGTTTAGTTGCTTGAGGTCTACACGTGCAACTAAAACCCGTCTATGTCATTGTAGACGAATTTCATCCTCTGTCAATCGCTCCAGTCTTCAGTCTCCAGTATGTCAGAAAGCAAGGCGGATATCCCATCTATTGGTGCCTTTCGTGGTCCAGCGCCTATTGTAAAGATGGAGGGTACAAACTATGAACTGTGGGCAATGTAGTTCATGAGCATGATGAAGTCAACGGGTAAAAAGCACATTCTTATCGAACCAGAGCCTGCTGAGAAGACTGGAGCCAATGCCTCTTGGGAGGCTGATGATGCATATGCCAAAGTTTGGCTATCTGGTACGTTGGCAATTGAGATTGCCAATGACATTCTACATCAACCCGCAACCAAGGATATGTAGGACATTCTAGCGGCTACATATTCACAGGCGAAGAACGAGACAAAGATTCTGCAACTCCAGCATGATATATTCACTATAAAGCAGAATGGTCGCCCTCTATATTCTCTTTACACATCACTGAGAGGGATGTTCGAGAAGCTCTACAGCTTCATGCCCCTGATAGCCACGCCAGAACAACAGAAGACATATCTTAATGCGACTATGGTAGGCGTGTTCCTTGCTGCACTTGATCCAGAGTATGAGGCGGCACGATCCCAGATCTTGGACGACTCTACTATTCCTCCCATGGAGGAAGCTTTTCATAGACTGAGTCGGATCACAGTTCCTTCCACGACCACGAATCAGAATACTTCAGCCATGGCAGCCAACAAGGGTCGCGGATTTCATCATCGAGCCCGTGGACGTGGACACCGTGGACGAGGAGGCCGCACTCGGCCAACCTGTACCTACTGTCATCACGTTGGACACAATGAAGACACATGCTACTCGAAGCATGGATTTCCTGCATCTGCACGAGTCGCTGAGCAGATAGAGCCTCCATCTGCTGCTACTTTGGATCAGCGGTTCGATGATCTAGTTGCCCGTCTAAGGGGCATTATTCCCCCATCTGGACCAGCACCTACTACTGAGAGTCAATCTGATGCCGCTGCCTCTGCCTCTGCGTCAACTAGTGCTTCAGGTAGCATACTTGCATTTACCAGTAGTAGATCAGATACATTACTATGGATTATGGACTCGGGCGCTACACATCACCTATGTGGCGATCAGAGTCTACTTACAGGATACTCTCATATCCCTCTAGGTCGAACAGTAGTAATTGCCAATGGTACACATTCTCCCATCACTGGTCAGGGGGAGATTAGATTGACATCTTCTATGCAGCTCAAGAATGTGCTACATGCACCTGATTTTTCAATGAATTTGTTGTCAATTAGTCAGATTACGAAGGATCTACATTGTCGGGAAATTTTTGATCCATCTTCTCTTATTTTTCAGGACATCCATACGGGCAACGTGATTGGTCGTGGCTATGAGCAAGGAGGCCTCTACCGCCTAAATCAGACTCCATTCGTTGGAACCTCATCCCTTCTCACTGGACCAGTATCTCCTTTGCTGTGGCATCTGCGCTTTGGGCATCTACCGCTTCAGAAGTTGCGTCGTGTGTTACCCCAGGGTCTTCCTCACACACCTATCCAATGTGAGGCTTGTCAGTTGGGAAAGCATCACACGTTGACCTTTCCCAGTCGTCCAGGTCGGAGTCGTACCTCCAAGTTTGAGTTATTTCATATTGATGTCTGGGGTCCGAGTCTGTACCTGATCATCAGGGACACATATTTTATATAGTTTTTGTGGATGACTTCTCTCGTGTGTCATGGGTATTTTTGATGAAAAATAAATCTGAAGCAGGTAACATTATTATCCATTTTCTGAATGAAATTCAAAATGTTTTCTCCACATCTGTGAAGTTTGTAAGAAGTGATAATGCCCTTGAACTGTGCACTCATGTCCTTGCCAATTATTATTCCTCAAAAGGGATTATCCATCAAACATCTTGTGCTCATACATCTCAACAAAATGGAATTGCTGAAAGAAAACATCGCCACCTACTAGATGTCACAAGATCGCTTCTTATACAGAGTCATGTTCCTTATTCTTACTGGGGTGACACAGTTCTCACTGCATGTTACTTAATCAACCGTATGCTGTCCTCTGTCTTGGATGAACAAATACCTTTTTCCCTTATCTATCCTGGGAAGGATCTGTTTTCTCTTACTCCCCGTGTGTTTGGTTCAGTCGCCTTTGTCCACCAGTTGTCTCCTAGCACTGACAAGCTCTCTCCTAGGGCTGTCAAGTGTCTTTGTTGGGTACTCCAGAACTCAGAAGGGGTACAAGTGTTTTGATCCTCTGCGTCGACGGTATATGGTCAGTGCAGATGTTATATTTTTCGAATATGTAATGTATTTTTTAGCCTCAGGTGATCAGCAGCTACCTCCACTGCCTACCGATGCCATATACATGACACCACCACCTTCAGCACCCTCGCCACCTCCACCACCTCCTTCAATGTCACCACCACCACCAGCACAAATCCCCATCTCACCACTACCGTTCCATTATACCTGCAGGCCTCCTCCAGCTCATGGTCATGACTCATCTCCTAGCTCGCCTATGGTATGTACTGAAGATACTTCTCTTGATAGATCTAATGATATTTCTGAGCAGGATATGTTG
Organism: Ottelia alismoides; assembly: GCA_037367405.1. NCBI lineage: Eukaryota > Viridiplantae > Streptophyta > Magnoliopsida > Alismatales > Hydrocharitaceae > Ottelia > Ottelia alismoides. The sequence continues at coordinate 511,146 of JAZKJV010000104.1, forward strand.
CAGGGGGCAGATGAGGACACAGTTGATTTAGATGTTCCTATTGCTATACGCAAATCGAAGAGGAGTTGCGTTACATATCCATTGGCAGCTTCTGTGTCATTTGAGCGACTATCTGGGGACTTCAGGAACTTTATGGTGGCATTGTCAGCTGTAGACATTCCACGGAATTATCAAGATGCTCTGCAGGACAGTAGATGGCAGCTAGCAATGGAGGAAGAAATGGCGACACTTCAATCTAGGGGAACTTGGAGTCTAGTTCCTATACCTCTAGATGTGACCCCGGTGAGCTGCAAGTGGGTGTTTACGGTGAAGCAAAATGCAGATGGTTCTATTGACAGATACAAGGCCCGCCTTGTTGCACGAGGCTTTACACAGACATACGGGGTGGATTATCTTGATACATTCTCACCAGTAGCCCGTCATCCCACTCTCCGGATCTTGCTATCAGTCGCAGTCAGTCGGGAGTGGCCGCTATATCAGTTGGATGTGAAGAACGCGTTCTTATATGAAGATTTGCAGGAGGAAGTCTATATGCAACAACCACCCGATTTTGCTGTTGAGGGGGAGTGTACCAAGGTGTGCAGACTTCATAATGCTATCTATGGCCTTAAGCAGAGCCCCAGAGCATGGTTTCAGAAGCTCTCAGACCTCCCTTTTTTAAGGGTTGTGTTACGTAGGCTACAGCCCGCGTAAAAATAGTCGGATCTTTCAACATGGATTTGAGCAAGAATCAATATAGCCGACCCTACTTAAAGTGGGAGAAGGCATTTTCATTTTTTTGCAAGACCTGTAGGCAAGGAAAGAATGAATCAAATACATATGCAAAGATTCTTTAGAGTCTTTGTTGGGAAAAATGAGCGAGAGATTTATTTCATAAGCCCTAGGCTCTCTTATATAGGAGAATAGCCTATGGGTAAATTACAGAAAGCATACAACTGAAAAAGAAAAATAACAGAACCATACAGAAACTAATACATGCGTTAACACTCCCCCTCAAGATGGAGCATAGATATCAATCATGCTCAGCTTGGACGCGCACTTCTAGACTGGGCCTCGTAGTAATGCCTTGGTGAATATATCAGCAGTTTGATTCTCTGAGGCGACATGAGATGTAGAAATGAACCCCTTCTGAATCATGTCACGTATGAAGTGACAGTCAACCTCGATATGCTTGGTCAGCTCATGGAATGCTGGATTGTTTGCAATCAACAAGGCTGCCTGATTATCACATTCCAAGTTCATAGGAAGTGGTACATATAGACATAGATTTGTAAGTACAGCCTTCACCCACATCATCTCTGTGCTAGCCTGGGCCATAGCCCTATATTCGGATTCAGCACTAGATCTAGCTACCACCGTCTGTTTCTTGCTCCTCCATGAGACTAAAGAATCTCCAACATAGACTGCAAACCCCGAGGTGGACTTCCTATCCTTGGGACATCCTGCATAGTCTGCATCCGCACATGCTGAGATAAAAATCCCCTTTCCCTTCTTGAATAGCAAACATGCACCTGGAGATGATTTGAGGTATCTAAGTATCATATGTATTGCATCCATATAAACCTGACGTGGTTGCTCCATGAACGGGCTTACACGACTCACTACAAAGGATATATCGGGCCTAGTGATCGTGACATACAACAGTTTGCCTACCAGTTCTCTGTATCTTCTCCTGTCCACCTCCTCTGTGTCATTATCATAGAGCTTCATGCTGGGGTCCATTGGCGTCATAGCAGGCCGACACCCAAGCATCCTTGTTTCACTCAACAGGTCCGTAACATATTTCCTCTGCGACATTACTAATCCATACGGATTTCTAGCAAATTCCAGCCCCAGAAAATATCTAAGGACTCCAAGATCCTTAGTGACAAATTCGATCCCCAGCTTTTCTTTTGCCTGCTTTATGCCTTGCTCATCATCTCCTGTAATCAAAATGTCATCTACATAAACCATAATTGCAATAATACCTCTAGAAGTCTTCTGTACAAACAAGGAATGATGAAATCCCCGATAACGGAGTACCATTGATGCAAGGCAAAGGATATGCACTTGCACGAAGCTTGCAAACTCCGTCTCTCTGATTGTATAGTAGCAGGCAAGTGAAGTTGGATATTGCAGTTTTTCATACAAACTCAAGTTTAGCATTGGCAAATCTTACAGTTTGAAGAAAATCGAGGGTCCGAAGCTTTCTTCTCTCCTATCTTGGATTATTAGTTCTACTTTACCGTTCTTTCAAGCAGGATTTAATTTGAGAAAGTGCAGAGTAACATGAAATGAAAAGTGTTAGAGTTATTAGATTTACATTTATGTTTGTAACCCTTCGGGTTCTGTAACCTCCCGTGACCCTTTGGGTTTCGTAACCCTCTGTGACCCTTCGAGTTCCGCAACCCCCTGTGACCTCTCGGGTTCCGTAACCCTTGTCCTCTCTAGGTTTTTCTCTCTATATAAGAGACCCTAGCTCTATAGAATAAAAATCTCATCCGTTCCTCTCCTCAACATGGTATCAAAGCAACGATCCTAGACCGAAGTCTAATATCCTAAATCTGCCGCCACCACCAGCCCTCTCTCCACCGACAAGGAGAGAGGGATGGACCTCCTGCATCTCTTGTGGATTCCATGGTCTCGCGCAAGTCAATCCGAGCCCCCAACAGCACTAGCTGCCACCTCCAACGACACCTAAAGCACCGTCCGAGGCTCCAACAGCTCCTGCCTCTCCTCCGGCATTGTCGGCACTGCCTAGAGCCCCCCCTCCAACAGCCCATGCTTCATCATGACTTGTTTCTCAACTTTTTGTTTCTCCCAACTTCATATTCCATACTCTTTATTCTATCAAGTATGGGAGAAAGGGGGAGTCAGAGATGATTCTTCAGGACGTTTATTGCCCTACCATGACTGACAAACCTCTGCTCCAGACTACTACTCAGATCATCCATCTTCACCAAGCATTGACTTCTTCGTCAGGGCATATACTTCTTCTTTTACTATACGACTACTACTCCACGCTGGACTTCTTCTACATCCATTATTCTCCAGGTACGACAGAGATATGTTTCGGTGACCTGCAGGCACGACAGAGATACGCTCCGGTGACCTAATATCGCAACGACTCTACATGCATGACAAAGATACGTTCCGGTGACCTGAAAGCCGCAGACCCGTCCTCGAGCGAGGTCTTCTACCAGCAACGGATATATGTTCTTACGATGCTTCGTATGAAGACGTGGTGTATACTTTTTCTTTTTATTACAAGCTACAACTTTCTCAGCTCCAGCTTGAGGGGAGTGTTAGAGTTATTAGATTTACATTTATGTTTGTAACCTTTCGGTTTCCGTAACCTCCCGTGACCCTTCGGATTCCATAACCCTCTGTGACCCTTTGAGTTCCGTAAGCCCGTATGACCTCTCGAGTTCCGTAACCCTTGTCCTCTTTAGGGTTTTCTCTCTATATAAGAGACCCTAGCTCTATAGAATAAATATCTCGTTCGTCTCTCTTCTCAACATGGTCTCTCTTCTCAACAAAAAGGAATGTTACGCCTTCAAGGAGGATCGAACAATCAGGATCCTCTGCTTCAGTGCAGTAGGTACTGTAATTGTGGGAGCCATCCGATGGGGATCGGATGACCCCCATAGGGGGTCGGGGAGTTCATCCGAGCTCTTAACATGAATAGGATGACCACTCTCCCGAAGAAGGAGGAGTGATCCTAGGGAGGCGATAGGCAGAGGGAGCTGAATTGTTAACCGAGAGTTTGATATAGTCAAATCGGTTTACGTAGTGGATGGAGAAGGGAGCTGAGCCAGTTGTTTGCTCCAGGGGCTAATACTAAACTATATAAATGAATTGCTAGTATAATGATACTAAAGCATAGTCGAGGGCTAACTGACTAGAATCCAGAGTGTACCAGAGAATGTACGAGTTCCATCCAATGACGGTAGTGGTGGAGCTTACTTAAATGAAAGGTATGTATTTATTATCGCCTTAGCCCTACCTAAAGGTATGTATTGAGGCATCACGAGCGCCCCATTATATATTAGGGGGAAAGGGCGAGAAAGCTGACTATATTATCCATTAGCTGAATCCTAAGCAATAAGATTTGTTGATATATGATTGATGAAGGTCAAAAAGTGCGAGCATTTTGCGAAGGTTGATCTATCTATTATGAGTTTGCTGGAGAATGGTCTTAGACAGACATCATTCTTCCCCAGCCTCCTGCTCATATGACGAATCGACCCGTGAATCCTAACCGCTCAGTTCCAGCCTATATATAAGCCTTCTGCCAGCTTATACGGACCTCATCTGTGTTAGCAGCCGGCTACCTTTTTCTTGGTAAGCAGAAGCGCGGGTCAAAAACGATCTTTTTTCTACTATATTAATCAGGAGAGGAAGACGATCCACCGGGCTGGGAGAAAGTCTAGTATTGTCAGGGCTCGTGCCTCTGGGCTGCATTCAGGGATGTAGGTCTCCGGTCTTAAGCTCCCTCGAGAGAGATCGACTGTTGAAGGAGTAAGCGTCGTTGGAGTCAGAAGAAGAATGCCAATGTCATGACTTGAGCCCCTAGGGCCTGAGAGTAAGTGGCCCAGAGTGCAAGTTGAAGAATAAGTGCATGTGGACTAATCTCCTATTCCGGTCTCTGCCTTCCTGCTACCCCGACTCAAGAAATTAACGGGTCAGAGTCCCCTATCTCATTTCCGCACTCCGGCCTCCGCCAGTTGGTTTGCAAATTGGAAGTACCCTCCGTTTTTGGAGTTCTTTCTTCTTGCGCTCGGCACCTACTAGCACAATCCTCCGTTTTCCTCTCTTCTCCATTTCACAGCTGACCCCCGAAGAGTTGCACTCTTCTTTCCCCGTATTGACCTCAATTCCGCTCCCCCTCTAAGCTGAGCTTCTTTTCCCTGTACTGTGAGAAGAGAGCAGGGGGGGTTCTGGGGGGTACTAGTAGAAAGAAAATGTAGTCTCGAGTGGAAGGAAGACCTCCACTTGTCTAGTCGTCGTAGAAGACCTATGCTTTGTCTAAGCATCTCTTCCTCTAAGGAAACAGGTATCTGCATCTGCCTATCTATTCCCCATGTCTGTCCCTCAGAGACATTTCCTTCTCTCTCTTTTGTCGAGCGGCTTTCTTCGCCAGTTTCACCTCGTTAAACGGAGTGGATCAGGTATCGCAGCTGTCTTCGCTCCTCTACTGGATGTTGATCAGCCCTGCCGAACTAGATCGCGATATTAGGGCTCAGTCTTGCTGTCCGTCCATCTTCGTCTAGATCAAAGTGGAAGAGCAGGATAAGTACAAGATTTTTGACAACATTTATAACAATCTCACTTTTCACCCTCTAGATAAAGGCCTCCACCACCCGGGATAGAAGGGAATGAGTACCACGGCGAGGGCGGAACCCATGAGAGTAATCTGACAATACGTCGTCCAGCATTTGACTTGAGACAGGGGCCATAGAGTTCAATGCCAAAGGATCCTGGGGAGCAGGTTGAGTTATAGGACGAAGTTGACCTTGAAACTATATCAAACAAGTGGATAATGAGGTGGAATAGAATCAAGGATCGGAAAATTGGCGACCAGTGATACCAGCCATGGTAGATATGACTAACAAGCTCAAACATTCCTTTTGATCTGATTAAAGAAGATCAAAAGTCCTTCTTCCTTCCCCTCCGAGGATTCCCACTCCATTCATAGAGTCAGAGCGGAATTCTTTCGAAGCATTCCCTTTGTTGGGAGCTAGCTTGTTTGTGAATGAAGGCCTCGTAACCGGTGGAGTCAAAGAGGTGAGTCCTGAGCCCTGTCTTCACTGCTGAGCTGGTCTCTAAATGAGGTATGTTCTCTATCCACCATTGTGGAGCTTCTTCTTTTAAACAAGGCCGCCCTATCTCATTCTCTTTGAGAGAGCTCATGTGAGCGCCCGTGAACAAATGAGTGAGTATTGGGGATGTAGCAGGAAGTGAGGGGAACTCGGGTGAGTTGCCCGAAGGCCCTGAGCCTTTCTTTATAGAGTGAAGTCCCAAAATCCCTTTAAGCAAGAGTAGCGAGGGTGAGACAACCCCACCAGTTTCTGAGCTGCAGCCGACGGGGAGGAGGACACTACTGGCAAAGACCGTCTGGCGAAAAGGCTGCCTGGCTGCTAGGAAGCACAACCTCCCTCTATCTGCTCACTCGATCTCATAGCTCTTCAAAAGCAGTCCTCATCCTCGAACCCGCCCGAAGGAGAAGGCCCCGCTCGAAGCTCCAAGGCGTTCCATTACTATTAATGGGTGGCTTCGAGATTTCTTATGGACACAAGCGTCTCAGGTAATTCAGTCTTATGATTCTTCATTATCTACATATGGTCTCTTTTTCTTGGCATTTTGTCTGGGCTTTGAGTTTCATGTTTCTATCCTCAACCCTCTTGCCAGAGCGAGCAGGGTTGAGGGGCAGAGGAAGAACTGAAAGACTAGTGTCTCAGCCGACCTGAATAGGAAAAGGTAGGAGAGAGAAGGGCCTCGATTTGTCAGAGATTTTTCTATATATTGGGGCAAGACGGAAAAAGGCGAAAAAAGCGCGAAAATCTCCGGATGAAGGAAGGGCCTCGATTAGCCTCATGCCTTCTCGTCCGATTGATGAATGCGGAGGAATCGGTCTGTCAAAGCGCCCTATGATAGAGCCGTAGGGTCTAGGACTCGAGACGCGGGAGTCTGAACGAAGTGAAGTAGCCGTCTAGTCAGAATTCACAGTCAAACAATCAACTCGCATTTCTCCTTTTTTTCCTCTTCTGTCTGAGCCGTCCGACTAGCTCATCCTCAGCTTGGGGAATCCCCTTATCTGAACACTGTCCTCATTATCCCCCTGTATTCTCCAAGGGGTTTGACATGAAATTGATCTTTTTCCGCGCCTACTCCAAGTCTTGACTCAATAATCAGTCCCATTCCTCCGTCTTGCAAAAGGTCCTGGTTCTACTATTGGAGTTTTCCCATCTTATATACTAGTTGGGGAATTTTCTCTTGTTCCCAAGCTAAGGGTCAGCAGCTTTGTCTGTTCTAGCAATACGAGGCCAAGATAGATAGTCCAGACAGGCAAGGAAGATGGAAGGGCTAGGAGTTCTCTTTGAAAATGAAAAGAACTCGAGGCAAGATAATGTACTAGGATCTTTCTCTAATAGTCCTAGTAGGACATGCTAGTATGGGTCTACAGGAGCTACCCACTTCGATCAATTAGCCAAGATTTTGACTGGATATGAAATGACTAGTGCTCAATCTAGTGGTATTTTGATGGGGATTCTTTTTATTGCTGTAGAATTCCTATTCAAGATCACTGCAGTTCCTTTTTGGGCGGCTTTTGGACGGACGGCCGCCTATAGATGCTAGGGTAGGATGGGTGGTACCACTTTTTTCATCTCTATAACTATATCAAAAAGTCGCTATATAAAGCAAGAAACTATTCAAATATCAGCAAATTCTCACTATATAAACAAACTGCGGCCAATCTTCCTAACTACGCACAGGCCGGGCTTAGAGTGCGTGAAACTAATCACTACCTCATTAGGGCGTTGAGACCATAGCATGTTACAAGTGGACGGACGAGCAAAAACCCGCATTGACCTTATCATCCCTTTGTATTTGATACATATGCTCCGGTAAAGATTCGGCATTAATGCGCGGAAGGTCCAGCACCCTATGAGGGCCGTCCGATCCCCATCGGACGGCTCCCACAATTACAGTACCCTGCACTACAACAGAGGAACCGTTCCCGAGGATCGAATGCTAGGAGATCCCCCGATGTAGGTGGTTTTGCGACAGGTAGTGCTGTAGCTTTTGGCCCATAAGATTATCATCCGAGGGCTCCGATTCATGAAGAAAACAGCCTGGTTTTACAAAACCACCTATATGTAAAAATCAGTGCTTTGGAATGGTGAACTGCAGCCATCGGATTGAATACAAATGGTCCAGATGCTACAGCAGAGACGTATTGTAATCTCCCGCACAGCAGGCGATCCTGCATGCGAGGAGACGTGCTAAAACGTGAGCAAATTTCAAAGAACGTTTAAATTTTTTCTAATTATAACTCCATCACAGTCCCTGTAAGGTACACCATGAGTCCACAACTTGGGATGAAAACTGACCGGATACGGATTGGATATGCTCATTTCCATATCTATATTCGCTTCACCTCCATCGAATACGGATACATATATGATTCATATATGCATTAAGAAAATCATATCCTTAAAAATTACGGATATGAATTCGAATCAGATATTAGTCAAATCCGAATACGGCTCGAATAAAGAACGAACCCGAATATGGATCGAATAAAGAGCCAATCAAAATATGAGTCCAATAAAGAGTGAATCCAAATGTGGATCCAATAAACAAGGAATCCGAATACGGATCGAATAAATATCACATACGAATACGGATTGGATTTTTTTAATCAAAATTCATAATGATGTTAAAAAATAGCAATGAAATATAAGTAAATTGCATCATGACAAAAGAGAGTGTACATGTGACATGTGTTCTTGACCGGAAGCGAAAAGAGATAGGGTTTTGTAACTTTTGTTCGTGTCCATCCTCAAATAAATGGAAGTTTATTAGTATCATTAATATATTGTATTATATAATATATGAGGAAAGGGATCCTACTCCATGGAGTAGGTAACTTACCTACACCACTTTCTTTTTTTTTCATTTTTTTTATTTTTTTTGAAAAATACTTCCATAGATTTTCATAACTATATCCCTCTAATATGTTATTCAAATTTCGTCAAAAACATAGACTCATACGACCTCCATCCAGAACATGAAAAATACAACAAATCTGTGATTGTTAAAAATGACTGTCTGGATGGAGGCCGTAGGAGTCTCTGTTTCTGATGAAATTTGCATGACATATTAGGGGGATATAGTTATGAAAATCCATGGAAGTATTTTTAAAAAAAATAAAAAAATTGAAAAAAAATAGAGTAGGTAAGTTACATACTCCATGGAGTAGGATCCCTTTTCTCATAATATATAATACTAATATAATAACAAGGGATGTGGCTTATATTATATTAATCAATATATAAAACAATATAAAATGTTGTATTTGAACATTTGTATACAGATCCAGATATTCAAGTCATTACCATATTCGTATCCGTATCCGAAAAATATTTACAACCCATATCCATATTTGATTAATATCCGGATACTAATATCCGTATCTGGTATTTTTTCGAATAAGATAAGTGGATATTCAGATATATCTGTATCCGTTTTCATCCCTATCCATAACCCATGTAATCTTAGGAAAACAGCTGAGGACTTTTGAGCCTCATATATGGTACAACTCAAGTGGCGGATGACATTTTGAAGGAGCGGTGAAAGCTTATAATCTAGTTGGGGAGGACAGGTCTGACGAGGGGATGAGCGAGGGGAAGGATCAGCTCAGTGGCTGCGTACCTAGTGCTACGAGAGGGCCAGGGGCACGTGTGTCAAATAGTAAGATTACGGGGGGTTGTGGTGTAATTACAATGAGGATTCGTACCGTGTAACTGGATAAGATTTTAGTGGTTATGGTGCAAAATTCACAAAAATTATCTCATATAGTTTAGAATTGGTTGTACCAGTGGAAACAAAATAGTATGTTTTCTAAGATCGAGAGTCGTGTTTTTGAAGTTATCAGCCCAAGCGGAAAAAACGTAGATGAGAAGGAGAAGACAGAATCTTCAGATTTTTTGGTTGCAGGGTTGGGCAGGGTTGGCCCAACCCTGATTACTATTCACAAGGGTACTTCCTCCTCACAGATTACTATTCACCCAGCCCAACTTAGGCCAACCCAACCCTGCCCAACCCTGTAACCAAACAGGCCCTTAAAGTTTAGGACTAGGGATTCAAGCGTATGTTTACATATTTAAGTGCTTGCATTCCTTTATTTGTTAACTATCAGGAAATGAATATCAATATCAATAGATATGGAAAATGTGTTACCATATCTTTAATATATATATATATATATATATATATATATATATAGGGTAAAATAGGGCTGCCCCCATGGGGGGAGCTAACTTGGCTCTCCCCCCGCCACATTTCGCCCGGTTTTTTTTTTATTTTCTTTCGAAAATTTCTTCCGTGGATTTTCATCAATATATCCCTATATTATGTCATTAAAATTTCGTGCGAAACAGAGACTCTTACGACCTCCATCAAGACAGGGTCGTTTTTAGCAATTCTGTTACCGTTAAAAAAATGATTGTCTGGATGGAGGCCGTAAGAGTCTCTGTTTCGCACGAAATTTTAATGACATAATATAGGGATATAGTGATGAAATTCCACGGAAGAAATTTTTGAAAAAAATATAAAAAATCAAACGAAATGGGACAGGGGGAGCCAAGTTAGCTCCCTGATGAGCCAAAAATTCAATCGATCCGGATCAGGTTAAAATATCACTCGGGTCGTTACGACCCGGATCGATGAGAATCTCAGCTCAATCAAGAAAATAAAGGTTCAGACCACCAAAATAAGATGAAAATCAAATAAATGCAATAGCAGTCATGGCTATAAGATTAGCCTGGTATAGCGAACAGGGTCGGACTCAGGGAGCACGTGATGGCCTTACGGCCTACGAAGTAGTCTAAAAAGAAAATAAAGTAAAATCAAAATGTTTTTGGTGGATTTTTAATTTTTATATTTTTTTGGATTTTTAATTAATAAGGAAAATAAGAAAACAAGTGAATAAGCCAAATACAAACAATTATTAAAGCACTCAAAAATCAACCAAAAATTCAAATAAAAATGTTTTTATGTATTTTATGTTTTTTACTGTTTTTGGATAATTTTTGATATTTTCTGATTTTTATTTAATTTTCTAAAAATAAAACAAGGCAAGAAAACAAGCACAATGTCCAGCCAAGCTTGGGGGACTTAGATAAAATATCTAAAAGTCCCTAAAAAGCTGGAGGTAATTTTACTCTAAAGAAGAAAATTCAAGGAAAATTAAGCCACTGAAATTATTATTTTTGGGTTTTTTAATCAATTATTAGAATTTTTATAGGGTTGTTAGTGTTTTGTAATTTTTATGAGTTTTATGTAATGAAAAATGACCAAAATTGGTCAGAAAATCAAACAAGGTAAAATGACTACTGTCTAATTTTTTGTGAATTTTAGAGGTGTTTTAATATTTTTTTGTGATTTTTCAAGCTAGACAGTAAAGAAAAAGCTTGTTTTTGAATTTTTAAAAATAGTAAATAAAACCAAAAATGTCTCCAAAAATTCTAGAAAAGTTTACACCACTGTAGGAGCAATGTGTCCAATTTTCATTGAATTTGGAGTTAGTTTGATATTTTATAAAAAATCAAAATCAAGGTATAGTGCACAGGGACCTATCTGCAAATACTACAAAAATCTGGGCCCCCTGGAGAACAAGGCAAGAAAATCTGGGGCCAAAAGTACAAAATGTCCCCCGGGCACGCACGATACACGTGACTCAGGCCTGGGGGGACCTATCTGTCATTCCTATTTTAAAATATGCAATCAATAACATCCAAAAATATAGGACAAAAACTGCAAATATACCACAAAACACGCGGCGAAGCACGTGGCCACTATACACAGGGGTATACAAGCAAATAGTAGAAACAGAAAGGTCCTATATGCAAATGTACCAAACTAAAATAAACTATCTAAACTATTTACAGGACTAAAGACAAATAACTAAAAAGCTAAGGGCCTACAAAGAAATTACCCTTTATTAAATGTCGACGGCTGATGTAGCGCCACGTGGATGATCCAACGGGTGAGAATGATGGCGCCTTAAACCAAGAAATGCTGGTCGGATTGGACGGATGAAGGTCCACCACGTGGCAGATCTGACGGTCCTCGTATGCTGTGGCTAAACCCTCGGGTGATCAACGTTGGAGAAGACGGCACGTGGAGATCGGACGGCTCTGAAGTCACGGGTGCCTCTCCATCTGATCGTGCGGTCTGGATCAGTCCTCCGATGGATCGAACGGTGATGAGGCTCCTCGAATGGGTGGCTGGGATTGAATCTGGAGGGAGAGGACGATCTGACGTCGGGGAAGGCTCCTGGAAGAACTGTCGGCCGACGAACTTCGCCGGCCCGATGCACGCACGGTGGACCTCCCCTGCTTCTCCTGAAGTGCGGAAGGGCTCCGCCGTGAAGTCCACAGCTAATGATAGGCTCCGATGAAGGCGGGGAGCTCTGGAGAGCTCCGGCGGCGATGAAGACTTGGAGCTCATGTGCCTGAGCTGTTGGCCTCCAGACGAGGCGCTCCTGACGATGTAACCTGCACAGGAAGACATATGGGTCGAGGGCAAACTGCCTCGACCCGTCAAAGCACAAAATGGACGAGAAATGCGTCGATATGGCGGTCCTCCGGCGAGCGGCGGAGGGGGAGAACCGAGGTTCCTGCTCCGGGGCTAGCCAGGGGGAATGGGTAGGTGGAGAAGGTGCGGAGGAGGCTCATGAAGGTGGTGGCGGTGTCGGATGGGCAAGTGGATGGACGGAGACGAAGAGCGGAGGCGGCGGAGCTACAGCTACAGGAAACTAAAAATTCAAATCTACGCTAATCTACGGGCTAAAGAGACTACCTGGTGGAGGCTATCGACTGGGCTGAAGCTCGGGGAGCTTCTGGGTCATTGCCTGCAAGGGGTCGTCGGCTCCCCGAGGTTGAGCGCGCTCGCAGCGGCGCACCGCGGCAGAGCCACCGGATCAAAGGCTTCCAGAGGTGCTCGAGCCTCACTTCCACTCCGACGGGCACAGCTGTCACTCAGGCTCACCAGAGGAGGTCCTTGGCTGCGAGTGGAAGGTCCAGAGATCAGGAACAAGGCAGCCGGAGGAGATGCTATATATGTCCAGGTTCCGAGAAGAGATGGATCGAGCGAGACGCACACGACTCGGATCCCTCAAACCCACCCCGAGCGTGGATCTGAGATGAACAAGGATCAATCGGGGCCCGTGGTTAGGGTATTAGGCTGTCGGATCGAGTGGGAAGAAAAGGTTGAAATCGGGTCGGTCACTCAGATCCGAGACTCAGTGGTCCAGGGGGGGGGGAATTGACCGGGGGGTTAACATCCCCCGTGGACCAATAAGGGATGGCCACCTGGAAAAGATTTAAAAATTCAATTTAAAATAGGAGATGGCTGAATTATTAAAAACTCAAAATACGAAAAATGTTTCTCTTATTTTTTTTTCTATTTTTTTGTGATTTTTAATTAATTTTTCAAAATAAAAATAAGATATTTACATAATAGGGCTATATGTAGGTATATATACAATATAGGATTTTTATTTTTGATTTTTGATTAGTTATTTTTGTACATTTTTATTCCCATTTTATATTTTATTTATTTATAGCATAAAATTAGAAATGAAAAGGTATTTTTATTTTATTTTTATTATTTATATACAAGGGTTAAATAAATAGATATGTACATGTATATACATGGTATATTTACAATGTTATTTTTGGTTTTTAATTTTGTTCTTTTTATTTTGTTTTTGTTTTTGTTATTTTTATTTTATTTATTTACACCATAAAAGATAGAGTGTATACAAAATTTTTGGAATTTTAATTTATTTATTTATAGGGTGAAATAAATATAGATGTGTATTTATATACATGGTGAATATGTACAAGGTGAATGTTTTTATTTTATTTTTAATTTTTCAATTTTTATTTGGATTTTATATTTATAAATATATACAAATATATACAAGCACATTTTATTCTATTTTTGGAGGAAAATATTTTTGTGATATTTACAGGTATATTTACACACATGAGCCCCTATCTCCCTCTACTTTGGCTTTTATGCGGTCAGGCCCATGCTGAGCCCTCCCTTGGGATTAGGTCGCTCAATATTTATTCTAAATATTTCCCTCTTTTTCTTTTTATTCTTTATTCTTTTATTTTAGCACAAAAATATGCTAATTATTAGTTTTTACACAATGCATGCCTTTTGCTAATTATTTGTATTTACACATATCTACATGTATTTGCAAAGGTTTTTATAGCTAAAATATAAGAATAAAGAGTGATGAATGAGTATTCATCACTCCTCCAGGGGGCAGCCCCATTTAACCCATATATATATAGGGGGCCTTTCAAATGAGACTTGGTCCTTCCATCCGTAAGGAAGGTCAACGATCTGAGCCATCAGATTCAAATCCAACGTTACCTTCAACTTTGATGGCCAAAATGACATTTTGATCATCAATTTTTGCATTAATTATGCACGCTAATTAATATTACAAAATACTAAATTTAAATAGTTTTATTTTTGGTATTTTTCAGAATACCATTTTTAGAAAATATCCATTTTTTTCTGGACGATATTATCTGGGTATATTTTTTGCATCCTTACGTAATTTTTTGTAGAATTTAAGGTTCCTTTTGTAATGACTGCATGTTTTTTGTAGAATCCATTGTTCATTAAAAAAGTCGTCCGTTATTTGTAAATTTTGCATGGTTCTTTGTAAAATACAATTCATATTAGTAATTAATGTGTGGTTCTTTGTAACGATTTTATGGTTCTTTGTATAATAAAATTCGTATAGTTTTTTTGTAAAAATTGTGGTAGTCATTCACGATTAATTGATGCGTATAAAAAAAATCAAATTTGTATAAAACACATCTAAAATGTATAATGCACATCAAAAATGTGTAATGCACATCAATATGTACAAGATCTATAAAAAAAATATAATTTTCATTCGTAACCATTTGATATGTAAAAATACATAACAAATTTGTATAATACATATCAAATTTGTATAATACAGACTAATATTGTATAGTACACATCAATATTGTATAAAACTGTGAATCGTTCTCCATCCAGTACTGGCTGCAACACTTTTTTCATCATAACTTGCATGATGAACTTCTCGATAGTCACCGCCACTCCTGCGTAGTCCTTGGACAATTCCCCATCCAGGTCCAACCGACAAGTTGTCATTGGCGCGGAATCATGAAGTTCGTTCCTTGCTCTCTTTGGATGAAATGATTCTCCTTCTAGAGTAGAGACTAATAGCCTCAAATCTAGAAACACCCACCGCAATGGGCACCTGCATGAAGACACGTTATAGCGACATCTCGTCACGATGCAATTCATGTGGCATTTCGATTGCAGATGACAATACCTATAGTAAGTTTAACACCCAGTACCACACTGAATAGTTTTTGGTGTCATTCTGCATCCGATCAGAAAATGACGAAGATTAAAGCGTAGTTCTATCAACAGAAACGTGAAGTTTGAAACAGAATCGTAATACCTTGGCGGTCTGCAGAGCAAGGAATGCGATCCACACAAAGACGCGTGTGTTTAGATGAGTTCCTGCCAGATTTGTTTGTTGGGCCACTTGGAAGGGATTTGTATTCCCCGTTAGATCCTGCAATCAACACACATAGGAAATAAAATAGAATGTTAATTCACGGAAGATGTGGGAAAGTAAACATTGTCTTGAGCATTATATGCAAAAGTGGTAACCATTCAAAGCAGCTTGACTTATTACCTCCTAAAATTTCATAAGAACAAAATAAGCTGAAGATCCTATAAAAATCGAATGCAAAAGGAATCATATCTCTACCCACTTGTAGAACCTCTCTTTTTTCCATGTATCGGCACCTCCAAAGAAGGCATTGGTTAATGTTGTTGATGAGGTCTTTGATGATGGCGGAGACGAGCGACGGCCGGAGTACATCGCCAACATTGCTGTCGAGCGCATCCTCCTCTTCCTCCTATTTTGTCTGCGTGTGGGGTTAGGGTTTTGGAATGATTTGTTGGCAACATGAATGACAAATTAGGAGAGAGAATAATGAATAGATATTTTAGGTTATTATATACTATATTTAGATAATGAATAATGATCAAAATGGGTTTTTTATTAACTAAGTAATAAAAATAACATACCAATAATAACAACCATCGGATCAATTTTGGGTGCACGTGATCGTTGGCCTTCCTTAAGGATGGAAGAACCAAGTCCTATTTGAAAGATATCCTATATATATATAGCTCTACTTTCATCGGTGCAAATGATAATTGAGCATGACAAACAACAAAAATAATATTTCTTTTTACAAAACTCATAACCATGTCTACTGGAGGGTGATGCTTGTTGTCCCAACAATTCTTGTTGGTGTCGATGCTGATGAGATAACGGGGTAATTTATAACAAAGCTTTCATATTGTTGATTCGCCTTGATGCTAGTTAAGTGGGATGGATCATGATATAAAAATCATGGGCCAGTTCGATAGAGGGATAAAAGAGTACTAGCTTCGTTTGAGCGATATGAAAAAGATAAGTGATGCAAACATATACATGATGAGCTATGTAATTGTTTGCTTGATAATATACTCAACAATTCTTCTATGGATGAGTGCGACATAAGATCTTGCTTCCTTTAAGATATTTTTGCGTAAAATTTTGACATCATTTTATATAGGGTAAATTACAAAAACAGGTCCCAACTATGCACCAATTCCCAACTAAGTGCTTCATTTTCAAATGTAACAAAGATGGGTATGAATTTTTAACTTTAGAGTTTCATACCGATATAAAGGGCCGAGGAAGTTTATGAAAACTTGTATTTCAGACAAAAAATAAGATAAGATCTCTCTTTAGTACATGTGAAAAATGATGCTAGTTATTGGAATAGACACTTGCAAGAAGATGAATATGTACCAAGGATTTTTGAAACGAACAACAATCTTTTCCAAATATATTTGGATTAGAGACATGATGAATGATAATATCTACTATTCCTATGAAATGTTCTAGCCTTTTCCTCAAACATTGTTGAGTATACACTATAAGAAAAATGTGTTGTGGACACGGAATGTGTCTAGGAAACTTGTGGTCATGATAATTCCGTGGCCACTAGTTTCTCATAGCTACAATTCTGTGGCCATTTTCATACAAAACCTGTAGCCATGACAAGTTCTGCGGTCACTTGTAGTGGCCACGACATATTCGTGGTTAGAGAACTCTCGTGACGAGACTTGTAGCTATAGCTACTGGCCACGATGTGTTGTGGCCAGAGCCCAATTCTGTGGCCACAAGCCCCTCATCCGTGGGCATAGTTCTGTAGCCACAACTTGTTTTTCTTGTAGTGATATACAACATTTTGAAGATTTTGTGTATTTATGGACCAGAGCCACAAGAAAGCTGAGAAGCCTCTTTGTATTTTTCTTTATTATATGAATATACTCAAAAGAATTATGTCTTAGATGAACATTTCCAACATTCAAACATTTAAACTCTGTCCTATTAAAAATTATTTTCTTGGGGAGTGAATACATCTATATACCTAGCCATGATTGCATGCACTTTTCATAATCAAAACGAATTCGCAATACTAACCCTAGTTGATTGTTCATTACAAGCATGGATTTTTTGCATAGTTGCCTCATTTCATATTTTTACCAACCAATAATTTCATTTGCTTTACATAATGGCATCTGTGCAACTGACTGACACACGTGACTGCAAATGCCAAGTAACAATATACACTACAAGGAAAATAAGTTGTGGCTACAGAATTGTGCCCACGGATGTGGGACTTGTGGTCACGGAATTGTGTCTAGCCACGACATGTCGTGACCAGTAGCCGTAGCTGCAAGTCTCGTCGCGAGAGTTCTCTAACCACGAATATGTCGTGGCCACTACAAGTGACTATAGAACTTGTCGTGGCCACAACTCTTGTATGAAACTTTAGCCATGGAATTGTAGCTACAAGAAACTAGTGGCCACGGAATTATCGTGGCCACAAGTTTCCGTAGCCACATTCCATGGCTACAACTCATTTTTTGTAGTGATACTTCGAAATTTCGCAATTATCACCCAATTATCTCATAGAATATCATGGCATATGTGGACTTCGACTGTGAATTTGGCTACGCGACAGTGAGTAGGGAGGGTTCTGTAGGTGACATGAAGGTTCTGAGATGAGCCATGGTGAACACTGACAAGTTCCTCTGTCCATGTAGTAGTAAATCAATCACATTTCGCAATATCTTGCACGCCACGATAGGCCTTCTGCGTCGTAGAAGGAAATGTACAAGCATCGTTGTTCATAGCTCTAACCGTATGTAGAACTAACATTTGGCGTATTCAAGTTGAGATTTAAGAGCCTTAAAAACCAGCCATTCTACATACAGTTATCGAGCTCGGGCTCGATAAGGGGCTCGGCTCGAGCCTTATCTAGCTCGATGCTCGAGCTCATCGAGCCCGAGCCAGCTCGGCTGGGCTTATCGAGCCCGAGCCCGAGCCAGGGGCTGGCTTGGCTCGTTGGGCTCGATAGCCAACCCTAGTCGAGATGATAGTCTCAGGTAATGAGTTTCTTGGTAATTTATAAGAGTAGCCTCAAACAAAAAGTTGGATGCCAATTTGAGGAGTAGCTGATGACTTTGTGATTCACCCACTTTGTACTCACTGAATACCTCGACAAATACACATAAAATGCCCATCTTATACAAAGAACACATGCATTAAAACCTTGCAAAATAAATACAAATAAAACCAATGAGAGACAACTAAGAAAAGACATGAAAAAGATGCTCAATTATTCATATATACATGTAAATTGACTCTAATGAATTAAAAATATTCATTATTTTATGTAAACCACATACAAGCTTCACATAAAGTGATTCCCTTTGGGGAAAATTTTGGCTAAAAAAATAAAAAATAATAATTCTAAAATCACATGTGAACAAAATACCAAGAAATCCTAAATCCCGACTATCAATTTGTCAATCTTCCAGTATCTTGGCCGTGTGAACTCTAATCAAACTCTACCCACGCTTAAAGTTTGAACACTAATTATATACTATTTTTTTTAAAAAATATCCCTATGGTAAATGGGGTTCGTATATGAAAAATGGGATTTGTGACCTTTTTGTATAATATATTATTGGACTCTCAGCTTTGCACATTTTATATAAGGCACATACTCACTAATTTTTTTATATATTTTTGTATATACTTTATATTATTTTATTATATCATAAAAATATACAAATCTCAAAAACATTGAAGGACAAAAAGAATGCTTATAGGCACATTATACAAAATTTAATTATAAAAAATAATTGTTATCTTAAAAAAATAATAACTATTACTCCCAGTTGAATTTTGAATACTTATTGTATAGCCATGCAAGCATTTAGTTAATGTATTATATAGCATTTTTATCAGTTGTGCCCCTATGAGATATTGCAATTTTAGTTATACACTCTCTTTTTGGGAATATCAGTTGTGCCCCTAACTTCTTGTCGTTTTATCACTTGTATCCCTCGGATTAGTGACCGTCCATCCTCAACGCAAACATACGTTAACTTTGGGGACACGGTCGGACTTAAATATAAAAAAAGAGGGTTGGAAGGTATCCCATCATATTCCTCCTCTATCTTCGTCCTCTTCCTCCCCTTCTCCTCCTCCCCAGCCCACTACTCCTCCTCCATTGCCTCCTCCCCTTGGCCTCAGCTTCTCCCTCTGCCCCCAACTCCTCCCCTTCCCCACACATCCCCCTCCACCCCTGCGCCTCCCCCTTCACCCTTGATCCTCCCCCAGCCCACCCCGAGCTCCTCCTACTCTGCCCCTCCTCCCTAGCCCGACCCCTCTAGCCCCGAGCTCCGCCCCTGCACCTCCTCCTCCACCCCTCCTCCCCAGCCCGCCCCCTTGATGAATCCCTGATCATCACTCTTTATTCTTTTTTTAGCTAATTATCTTGGCAAAGCATCATGTAAATAGATGTAAATACAATAAGTTAGCATTATGCATGCATTTGTTACTATTACATAATTAGCATGTATTTGTGCAAAAAAAAGAATAAAGAAAAAAATAAATGAAGGAGGTATTTAGAATAAATAGAGAGTGACCCGAACTCAAGAGAAGGTTAGGCATTGGCCTGATCGCGAAATAAAATAAGTAGAGAGAAAGGGCCTACTATATATTTTACATATTATTTATGAAAATAGATAGTTATTTTTGACAAAATAAAAATAAAATATTCTTTTTACCTCATTGTATATAGTCTTAATAATAAAATAAAAATTAGAAAAATAAAAATAAATAAAAATAAATAAAAATAAAATCCTCTTTCCCTTGTACAAAATACCTGTATATATGTCTTATTTCCTATTTATTATATACATGTAAAAGGAATAATAAAATAAAATAAAAATTATTTTATACTCCAAAAATTAAGTTGTAAATAAATAAAATATAAAAATTGGGGTATTTGTGTAAAAATAACAAAATAAAAATAATTGTACAAAATACATAGGTATATTATACATATATATAATACACTATACTGTATAAAGAATAATTTATTTTTCGAATAAATAAATAAATATCACAGAAAAATAGTTTAAAAAATGACAAATATTTTTTATTTTATGCACTTTTTGATTTAAAATCATTTATTATTTTTTATAGAATTTGTAAGTATTTTGTGCATCCTAATTTTCTGATTGGCCGGCTGGATTGTTGACCGTTGGTCAACGGCTCCTTCCTCCCAGGTAAGACTCGGATCCTATTCACCGGAGCCACTTCTCCTATTTTTCCCAATTGGATCGTGCATCTCGTTGCCCCGATTCTTTGCTCGTGGCCTCTCCTTGGATCTAGGACCCTCACGGATCCTTAGAAAGGCGCGGATCTTCCTAAGGTTGTGTGCACTTGCCCGATTCCTCCAGCCTCCTAGGAACCATTTAAATTCTCTTCTCCGCCTCGCAGGAGAAGCATCCCGTGCCTCGTGCCTCCCTTCATCCCTAGCCACCTCCGGTTGAGTGACAACTACCTGGGGAACCCTTCGGATCGAAGCTTGGAGGAGCAGCCACACTGCTCAGCCTCGTGGCCGGCGTGCGCTGCCCCGACCAGCCTCTCGACCTTCCACAGCTTGGTCGAGGCCATTACCTCGTCGATCGCCTTCTCCTGAAGCTCTAGAGCTTGCCTAGGACCTCAGGTACTTCTCATTTCCTTCACATTTCCCGCTTAGCTTTAATCTTTCCATTCACCGCCGCCCCATGTTCCTCTACACCGACCAGATGGTCGGAGCCTCGTTACCCACATCCATCCGCTCCGATCAAACCCCCAATGCATACTCCACCTTGCACCGCAACTTGATCCCCCTTAGGCTCGTTCCTCAGGTCAAGATTAAGGATCTGATCTGCTCTATCTCCTTCGTCGGAGATCGACCCTCGCCCGACGTCGCTTCTTTGCCTTTTCGTTCAAATAACCCTCGATCGGAGCTTCGCCGCGAGTCAAGCCTTACTTTGCAGGTGTTCGCACGCGCTGGGAGCCCCAGTTCCATCCTTGAGATGGCTCGTCGGTGTAACTCCAGGTCACCTTTGATGTCACACACATCCGGTCGTTTGCTCCTCCATCGGGCCAATTCAGTCGATGCGGAGGACCTCCACTATCATTCCTGAGCCTCCCGATTGATAACAGGCCTGACCACTCGGGTATAAGGTACAGAAATAGGGTCGTTGCGACCCAAGCGATCATGCGATGTGTATCAAGAAAAATAAACCACTTAATGCAAATAAAATCAATCAAAATGGAGAAGCGGTCCTGCTATATGTTTAACCTGGTATAGCACCCAGGGTCGAACTCAAGGAGCACGGGTTGGCCGAAGGCCTACTAAGTAGTAAAAATAAAAGACAAAAGATTTTTTAGTGGTTTTTAATTATTTTTATATTTATTTGGATTTTTAATATGTGAAGAAAATAAAAGAAACACAAATAAGCACACTTCAACAATTTATTTAATGCAACAAAAATCAACCAAAAATTAAAACAAAAATATTTTTATGTGTTTTATAATTTTTTATGTTTTTGGTGAATTTTGGGATATTTCTGATATTTATTTTAATTTCTAAAAATCAAACAGTAACACAAACAAGGGGTACTGTCCAGCCAAGCCTAAAGTCCCTAGATAAAATACCTAAGGACCTCAAAAAGTCCTGGAGGTAATTTTCCTATAAAATAGATGAAATAAGGAAAATTTAGGTACCAGATTTATTGTTTTTGGATTTTTAATGTATTTATTAGAATTTTTATGGGTTTTTAAGGGTTTTTAAGTTTTCAAGGGTTTTAAGCAATGAAAAATAGCCAAAATTGGCTAGAAAATCAAACAAACTAAGCTAAACAGTACCTAATTTTTATAGAATTTTTATGGGAGTTTTTATATTTTTTTGTGAATTTTCAATCTAGACAGTAACAAAAACTAAGGTTTTTGAATAACAAACGAAATCAAAAATATCCTCAAAAATTCACAAAAATCCTACACCATGGCAGGAGCCATGTGTCAAATTTTCGTCGAATTTGGAGGTGATTTGATATTTTATTCAAAAATGACAAGAGGGTACAGTGCACAGGGACTGGAATGTAAATACCCGAAGTTCTGGGGGTCCAGGTGCAAATAACCCAGCCAATCACGCGCCAAGCGCGTGCCTGGGGCACTCAGGGACCTATTTGTGAAGAAAACAAGTCCCGAGGACCTATTGGTAACTTGTACCAAAAGTCCAGGGGGCTATGTTGCAAATAACCCAAAAAATAACGCACATGCGTAAAACAACCACGCACAGGGGTATAAATGCAATTAATCAAAAAGTTTCATTCATTTCATAACATCCAGAACTACAAGGGCATCTACTGCAAATACACCAAAAGAACACGTGTCGAAGCACGCGACATACTACACACAGGGGCATACATGCAATAAGAAAGTAAGACATGGTCCAAAGTGCAAATGTACCAACGTAAATAAAATACGAAAAATATTTACAGGACTGAAACAAAACAAGACTAAAGCTAAGGGCCTAAGGGATAAATTACCCTTTATTAAGTCGAGCCGACGGATGGGCGCCACGTGGGTAGATGGACGGCTGGGAATGGGTGGCGCCCCAAAGGTGGGTCTTCGACGTTGATCAGACGGTCCAGGCGCTGCCACGTGGAAGATCGAATGGTGGACAGGGGTAGTGGTTGAACCTCGCTGGATCAACGGTGGAGATCGGCCCTCGCAGGATCCGGCGGTCGATGCTGCTCCTCGAATGGACGAACGTGATCAAATCTGGAGCTCGGGGTCGATCCAACGGCTGTTGGAGGTCCTCGAAGAACAAGAGGCCGACGAACTTCGCCAGCCCAGTACGCGCGCTCCGAGCCTCCGCGGGGGCTTCTGATGATCGAGGAAGCTTCGCCTTGGCCTCCCGCGTCTGTGGGACGTCTCCGATGACTCAACGGAGCTCCGGAGAGCTCTGTCGGACTACGACGGAGGAGAAGCTCCGGTTCTCAAGTAGGAGTGCCTCAGACAGCCCTCGATTGACCTGCAAAACGCAACCAAAGAGCTCCTGGGTCAAGGGCAAACTGCCTCGACCCCGTTAGCGGTGGAGCGGGTGGACGGTGCGGTGGTGCGGGCGAACCCCGGCGATGCGACGGCGAAGGGGTTCGAACCCCAGCTCCTGTGCGAGCTGGGTTGAACGGAGGGGCGGAGAAGGTGAGCGGGGGAAGGGCGAACGTGATGATGGATTCCGATGATCGAACGGGAAGATGAGGTGGTCGGAATCGAAAGAAAACGACGGTGGCTCGAATTGGGGGAAATCTGAAATTGACGAAAAGGAAAGGGAATAGGGTCTACCTGGGTGGATGAATCGACTGTGGACGAGCTTGCGAAGCTCTGGATCCTCGCCTCAAGGAGCGTCGACGTCCGAGGCTCGAGCTCCAACTCAGGGCGGAGCACGGCGGTGATGACTCGCTGGATCGATGGTTTTCGCCTCCTCTCCTCGCTGCAACAGGTCGAGGCACGAGCTGTCACCTCTCTCTCTCTCTGGAGCTCACTGGAGAACGAAGCAAATGGCCAAAGATGCGTGAAATGGGTGGCGGAGCTGAGCTTAAGTATGCTGGCGGGTCCGGGAAGAAGGGCGCGGGCAGGGCGATGTAGCGCGCGGATCCCGAGGCTAAGGCTCCGGCGAGATTCTCGGGTCTGACGTGAGCAATCCGGAGCCGGGGTTTGGGTGATAGGCAATCGGGTTGAGTGGGGAAAAATCCGAGAAGTTGGGTCCGCGACTCAACCCGTGGGAAGTGGTCCTGGGGGGGCCAGTTGACCGGGCGGTCAACATCCCCAGGAGCCAATGCGGTCAGGCCACGTGGCAGGATATTAGAGTGACAAATGGAGGTAGCTAGGGCCTGATTCAGCCAAAACTCAAAACATGAAATATTTTTATTTTATTTTTTTTTCTATTTTTTGGTGATTTTTAATTAATTTTTGGAAATAAAAATAAGGTATTTACAATATATAGCTATATATAGGTATATGTACAATATGTAGGCTTTTGATTTTTGATTTTTAATTATTATTTTTGTACAATTTTATTCCTATTTTATATTTTATTTATTTATAGAATAAAATAAGGAATAAAAGGGTGTTTTTATTTTATTTTTATTATATATACATAGGTAAAATAAATAGTTATGTACAACTATATACATGGCATATGTACAATATATTTTTGTAATTTTAATTTTGTTATTTTTATTTGATTTTTGTTTTGATTCTTTTTATTTTATTTATTTACAATATATAGCATAGAATATTTACAAAAAGTTTGGAAAATAACTTTATTTATTTACAAGGTTAAATAAATACATAGATGTGGTATATGTACATGATGAAGGGGTCTTTTTAATCTTTTTGATTTTTAACTTTTTATTTTGTTTTTATCTTTTATAAATATATACAAGTATTTACAAGCATATTTTTGGGTGAGGAAAACATTCTTATTTTATTTACATAAATATATACACATGAGCCCCTATCTCCCTCTACTTGGCTTTGATGCGGTCAGGCCCATGATGAGCCCTCCCTTGGGTTAGGTTGCTCAATATTTATTCTAAATATTTCCCTCTTTTTCTTTTTAATCTTTATTCTTTTATTTTTGCACAAAAACATGCTAATTATAGGTTTTTACACAATGCATGCTTTTGCTAATTATTCCTATTTACACATATCTACATGCATTTGCAAAGGTTTTTGTAGCTAAAATATAAGAATAAAGAGTGATGAATGGGTATTCATCACCGATCGATCATCGGAGCCGAGGATCACCCTCTAGGCTCTAGTGAAGCTCGTCTCAGCCTTGTTCTTCCATACCCCTTCAGCACCATCGGATTGGTCGTCAATCTCTGGATCAGATTCGAGTCGCCGACCGCAGTAGCTTTTCGGGCCGTTAGATATGACGTCTGACGGATCTGTGCCCCACGTCCTCGACGGCTCTTGAGGCGTTAGATCTGACACCTGCCACATCTGAGCCGCACGTCCACGCGCATTCAATGACCACCACATGTCCCCCCCCCACGCGCTCCGCACGCGCCTGCGATGGTATATTGCATTTCC
This sequence comes from Ottelia alismoides, assembly GCA_037367405.1. Lineage (NCBI taxonomy): Eukaryota > Viridiplantae > Streptophyta > Magnoliopsida > Alismatales > Hydrocharitaceae > Ottelia > Ottelia alismoides. The sequence continues at coordinate 536,524 of JAZKJV010000104.1, forward strand.
TTCCTCGTACTTTTTATGTTTTATTTTCTAGTCTATTAAATAAAGTTGTAGTTCAGTCTATTTGTATATTAGTCCCTAATGTTTCTAATATTTGCACTTTAGTCCTCTCGATTTGAATACATGAGCACGGTCACGTGCCTTGTGGTGTTTTTGCATATTTTGTCCTGAACTTTTTGAAGGTTTTGTTTTGAGTGAAATATTTTATGTATATGCATGTATGCCCCTGTGCGTGGTTAATTAACATGTGCATGAATTTCGTGGGAATTTTGCACTGATATCCCTATACTTTTTATAGGTGTTATTGTTTAACATGAAAACTTTAGGTTATTTTTAAATAGGTCACTACAATATGTGTGATTTGTTTTAAATCAAATAATTATCAAATTTACTCAAAAAATTCCCCAAAAAATAACAGTATCTCCTGCTACTATGTAATATTTTTGATAATTTTTGTGACACAATTAGATTTTGTTTGATATTTTCTAAAAATCAAAACCCCTAAAAATCATAAAAGACAAAAAACCTCAAAAAATTCTTAAAAATTCTAGAAAATCTAAAAAACGCAATTCCAGTTTTTGTAATTAGGTCTTTTTATCCATTTTTTCGTAAAATAGCCTCCAGGCCTTTCAGGCAATTTTAGTATTTTAATTTTACCTTTAGGTCACGACTGAACAGTATTCCCTTGTTTTGTGTTTATTTTATTTTTGGAAAATCATATAAAAATCTGAAAAATCTCACAAAATCACCAAAAACACTTGCATATTTTGAAAATATAAAAATATTTTTTATTTATAATTTTTGAACCTTTTTAGTCTTAATAAAATTGTTGAAGGTTAATTTCTTTTATCTTGTTATTTATTTTCTCATTAGAAAATATTATAAAAAAATTGCAAATTAAAAATCACAAAAGATGCCTTTTCTTTTCTGATTTCTCGACTACTTCATAGGCTTCGCTCGTGCTCCTTGTATTCGACCCTGGTCGCTATACCATGTTAAATTAATAGTAGAGACTGCTACATTCGATTTTTGAGCTTAGTTGTTTATTTTGTGGTCTTATTTTTCTTGATTGATTGTGCCTTGCGATTCGGGTTGCAACGACCTTAAAGACTACTTAACCCGAGTTGCTCTAGGCCGCTCATCGGAATGGTGCCATTGCCGGGGAGCACGGCTTAGTAGTCGGATTTCAGTTTTCCCTTCTTTTTCTTTTGTTTGCTTTATTTTTGTTCATTTTTATCCTCTATATGTTATAATTATTTTCTGACTTATTTATGTTTCTCTTTTCTGTGCGAGGGACCGCCCGAAGAAGTTTGCGGCTTTTGGTTGGAGGACCCACGCCCGTAGAGGAGCAGGAGGACAGGAGGAGCACAGTTATATAGGATAGACTAGTTAGTTTCTTTTCAGGACATTCCATTATTATTGTAATAATACAATGGCCTTGGACATTTCTTTGGATTTGGCTTTTATCAGGGTCTGTTTCGCCAAGCATCGGTGTGCTCGAGGGACCTCACTGCAATTTTCACCGGTTTTAATTGCTCGCCTTTTATTTTATTTTGATTCTCGAAGAACTTGACCCTTAGATTTAGGAATTTCCTTGTTTGTGACGTAATTGATTAAGGACCAATCCCTAACTATTTTCCTGCACCTATAGTTCGTAATTGGACATAATTAATAAAATTAATAAAAAAGTTAACTTGGTTGCTAGAGAGGTCACGTGCCGCTAGAGGTCGTATACAGCGCGTGCAGAATCCGTTGTGGCGGACATTAATCGGCATCAGAGACCAGACTTCGACCTCTCTCTCTCTCTGACCAGTTGACTACAGTTCTTCGCGATTAGAAATTGCTCATCTAAGGTTGTTTTCTTCTTGCATCATATAGGTTAGTTTTATTTTTGTCTTTTAATTTATGCACGAATCACCCTGCATGTAGAGTACTGGAGTCTGGTACGCATCTCTTACTTTGCATGCATCATTGTGTTTGATCGTGCATCGGCTTTTTTTGACTTCTCCCCCCATTTTTGGACCTTAAATAATAGGAGATCGAAAAATTCGTTATGCATTTGTTTGCTTATTGAAAAATACCTAAACGTGATAATCATAAAATTGGGAATGCTAAACAAACTTGACCCTAAAAGACACTTGACTTAAAAATCTATCTTGGGAGAGCAATCCCCTCAATATTTGGTTTGCTTGCGTGAGAGAGTGACCCGCACACTAGGCTAGAGCCATACCTGGACTTTCATCAGACTACTGGTCTTGGGTTAGTCATTCTCCAGTGAGGATCGCTCCGGTCTCCGGTAATGTGGGCCGCGATATCCTTAACAGAGCGAGTTGATCGGGTAGCCGGTAAACGGTCTGCAACTTGTACTGGCTGGGAAAGATCTAGCTTCGGGATTGAGCCAGTCTCCTTCGAGCATCGGGTTCCTACCAGCTCGCTTAATTGCCCTACTAGACTGAATGCTCACCTAAATAAAATTGTCAAGATAAAAGACCAAACTTTCACTGTCATTGGCTCCCAGTATTGAGTAGGTGAATTAAGGGTTTGTTTGCTGATCTTGTTTGTTTCCATATCACACCCGCCTTTTCTCCAGATCACGATGATGGGCCGGCGGTCCCTTAGGCAGCCCTTTGGTTGCACTACTTTCGAGCACTCCGCCCCATTCATCTAGGTTGGTTTGTGAGAGCCTGGACCCGCTCTCCGAACTTGAGTTCGATTCCGCCCTATTCCCCCTCGATCACTCTTCTTCCAGTCCTGAGGTGCCCGAGCAGAGATCGGAGCAGATATTCATTCATTTGACGGCACCTGAGTTCGGGTCTTTTGCCTTTGCAGAGACCCAAGAGATGGTCAGCAGTGAGGAGCGCACTAATAGACAGCCCCAGACCACCACGTATCTTCTAGATCAAGGCACCATTAACAACACCCTGTTAGCTTCCTTGGAGGCGATGTAGAGACAGATCAGAGACGAGGGGGCTTTCATGACAGACATGCGCAGAGAGATGGCCCAGATGCGAGCTGACCACAGAGAGCAGAATCGATCAGACGATGAAGAGATACCAGAGCTGAGAGGAGGAGATGGAGGACATCCAGAGGAGCCATAGGAGCCAATACGACTAGCCAGACCGATGAGAGAGTTGCACAACCCTGGTATGACTCTTACACATCGTTGGATTCAGCTTCCGGCAATCCTGGGAGATTTCAAGCTCTCCCCCCTCAGGCAATTCAGTTATTGCCCAAGTTCCATGGGCTTGCCACTGACGAGTCGCAAATGCATATTCAAGAATGTGAGATGATCTGTATCACGGTCCGCGACAGATACGTGGATGAGGACACCATCAAGATGATGGCATTCCCTTTCTTCCTGGTCGACAGAGCAGCCTACTGGCTGAAATATTTAGGGAGATACGTCACTTTGTGGGAACAACTCTGAACCGAGTACTTGAACAAGCACTATCCACTTGACCAGACGAATACAACTAGAGATTTGATCAACAACTTCTCCATGCTTCCCAACGAGCAATTCCATGAGGCATGGGACTGCTTCCACGAGCTCATTGACCGGTGTCCACACCATGACATCTCTAAGCCCAACTTAGTTCAGAGTTTCTTTTATGGGCTGACACCGAAGATGTAGGGTCTTGTGAACGCTTCTTGTGAGGGGTCCTACTTCGCCAAGGACGAAGACCAGGTCTGGGCCATATATGAGGAGATGGCCGAGAACTGCACTGTTATGTCTCAGACCTGTCTCTACACTCAGGGGAAGACCCCGCCCCAGGCCGTGACCTATCACAGGATATCACGGGTCGGTGCAGGTCCATCCACCATTTCAGCAGCTGCAACACAGGCAGAGTTGTCGGCCGCTGATATGGGCATCATCAACTAGAAGCTGGACTGCATCGAGATTATCGAGAAGAAGCAGTGCCAGGTGATAACGCTCCCGCACCCTCAGTTAATTCGGTCAAATTAAGGTCTAAATTAATTAAAGTGATTCGTTGTAGTCGGATACGAGGGGTTAATCAAAAACCACTTATCGATTAATGTGAAGTTAATTTTAAGCGGCAATTTTTTTTCTTGGTGGAGTCCAAGGTCGATCTCAGGGAGGCATCTGTCTCCTTAGGTGAATTTAAGCAATTATCCAAGTGTGTGATTTTTGGGAAGTAATTTTTTTTTGTCTTTTTTTATATGCAGACTTGTGCAGACAATGCAGGTCAATTTAATGTTCAATTTAATTATGGTATCAAATGAAGTCCAAAAATTATGAAAATTAACCAGATGATTAATGATGATGAAAATGACCTACACTAATTTTTTTTGGAATTTTTCGACACTAAATAAATTTACTGTGAATTAAATGAACAGACAGAGTAATTTTCAGTATTTAATTTTTAATAAATATCAAACCACAATTTTTTCAAGAACTAAAATTATCCTAGGTGGCTCTAATGATAAGGGACCTAGGAAAATTAACAGAACTTAATTTCACTGTGAAATGAATTGATTAAAATTAATCTAAGAAAATCACTCAACAATTTATTTAGGCCTCGATATGCGTGCAAATGCTATGAAATTTTTATATTATGTTAAAAATGATGTCCTTAAGCTACTGTGAATTTTTGATGAATTTTGGAAGCACAAAGAATTAACTATAAATCAAAAGGCGTCACTGGGCAAAATATGTCAACAATTCACCAATTAATTCATTAATAATTCAAATGAACTTAAAAAATATGACACGTGGACCAATCGACAGAGGACAAAATTTCCAACAAAATGCAATTTTTAGAATTTCAAAATGATGTAAAATGCAATCTAGGGATGCGTGCAAACACAGGGGTGTAAATGCAATACAGGAAATTAAAATTACAATAAACAAATATGCAGACACGGACTAAAATGCAATTACCTATAATGCGGGGGACTCTTGTGCAAATTCTCCACAGGGCACGTGCTCCTCACATGGGGTCTGCTTCACAGGGACCTCTTTGCAATTTTGGAAAGCTCCAAGGGCCTCGGTGTAATTTACCCAGGCCGCACGTGCTCCTCACGTGGGCGGCCTAGGCTCGGAAGGCTGAGACGGCTCAGAGCGAGGTTCGGGCGCTCTGGAGGTCCGGAGCGAGGCTCGGTGTAGCCTCGGGTCGTCCGAGCCTAGGCTTGGGGCCGAGGCTCGGTCTTCGTCGACGTGGCGGGCTGCGGGCCTTTGGATCAAGATTGATCCAAATGGTGGCGGTGAAGACGCGTGGCGTTCTCCCAAGCGTGGGATCAGTGATGATCCTACGGTCGAAGGCGAGTCCGGTGGCGAGCGACGTGGCGATGTGAGAGCCGTTTGATCGATGCGATCGAACGGCAGCTGCTCTTCTTCCTCGACGGTCCTCCACCGCCTGGGGAGGAGAAGGCGGGGCTCCGGCGAGGATGCTGTAGCTCCGCCCGTCCTTCCTCGAGGTGCTGACGCTCTCTGGATTGTCGGAGATAGCCCGGAAGATGCGTTGCGAGGAGGCGGAGAAGATGGCGGTCTCAGGAGCTTCGGAGGGCGGCCTGATGACGACGGCGATGAAGCTCAAAGATTGCTCCGGCGACCTTCCGTTCAGTGAGAAGATGGGTACCTGCAAGTGTGAAATAGAGAGCCGGAGCTCGTGATGGTGTTTGTGGAGAGATGGAGGTGATCGGTGAGGCCTAGGGCGTGAAGGAGATGGTCGGCGATGGTGCTCCGGCCAAATGGCGGAGCTGATGATCGGGATATTGCGAGAGGCATCGTCGGAGGTCGTAAATGGTGTCGCAAGGATGAGAGCTTCGACGCGAAGCTCGTCGAGATGGGTTGGAGGCGAGAAGGTGGCCGGTGGAGGCGAATAAAATCGGAGAAATCGAAGATAAAAACAAAGGACGATCGGAGGAGAAATGGAGAGATCTACCTGGGAAATGGAGCTCAGTTTTGAGCTCCAGGTCGTCGCTCGAAGGTCGGTAGGTGGCCTGAGCTCACGCAGCTCGCGGATGGAGGCTTCAGCACGGCGGTGAAGGCCGTGGATCTCGCCGGAGTCTAATCCCCTTCGTCGCTCAACGATTCAACTAATTGCTGTCACCAACTGGTAGGTCGGAGCTCAGGGAAGCTCTCTGGAGTGGCGGATGGGGGTGAACGTTGCCGGTGGTGGCGTATTTATAAGGTGAAGTTGGTGGCGGTGTTGATGACGAGGCGAGTTTCGAGGGCGACGTGGAGCTTCTATGGTGGAGGTGGTGGAGCGCGAGGGAGCTGGTGAGGGAGAGGGATGAGTGGGTTACGTCATGGGGGTATCAGCGGTGGGAGAGGGTGGCTGACGTGCAGCCGGAAATAGAAAGGGGGCGCCCCTCCCGCATGGCAAGGGACGTGGGAGAGAGGGGCGCCCAGAGGTAGGAGACGAGGTCTCCACCGTTGGATCTTGTGATCCAACGGTGGAGATCAAGGTGTGGTGGGCGGGTAGGATGAGATCGGGGGCTCGGAGATGATGGGCTATGGTGGCGCCACGTGGCGAGCTGCTAGCGAAGCGCGAGCGAATGGCCTGGATAAGGAGATGGAGTTGATCAGAGGGCCGCGATTCGCTGGAAGAAGGGCGGCTGCGATTGAGAGATCAAGGGTCTGATCAAGCGGCGTAGATGCTGCCACGTGGAGGGCTCTGGTGAAGGCGCGAACGTGCAGCGTAGATCAAGGCAGGAGATGATCGGATGGTCCAGGCAAGGGGCGTGCGTGGAAAAGGCTGGTCCGTTGGATCTGAAGCGAGATCCAATGGCTGAGGACGCAGGCGGATGAGGCGAGGGGAAGCGGGCCGTGTGGCGCAACCAGAGGGCGCCACGTGGCCTGCTGTGAGTGGCTGGAATAAGATGCACGTGTAGAGAGAAGAGGGGACCGAATTTGGAAAAACTCAAAACATGAAAGTTGTAGATCTCGATGAGATCTACAAGTTTTATGTTGACCAAAGACGGAGATGAGGTCAAATATGATACATAAATACAAGGATACATAGATATACGTAGATAGTATACAAAGTGGCCCAAAAACCTATCTTTCTCATACAAGCTCCAAATTCAATGAAATTAGTCTCATTTTAAAGGTCTTTTAATGTGTAGTATTCTAAGAGTAAGTAGACCTAATTCGGAGTTTGCATGAGGGCTTTATTTGCATTCTAATGTACAGGGGTTCTCAAGCTTTATTACAAAGGGGATTTTTGGCCTTTTTTTCCCTATATTATTAACTAAGGAGTACATATTATAGAGAAGAGGTTATTTTAGTGCATGGGTATTTTACAGGGGATTTTTGGCTTCTTATTTAAATGCAAATGAGCTACTAAAATGTATGAGTTAGGAATATATGCATGAATGCTATTTATGCAATATAAAGGGAAATATGCCTCTATTTTCTCGGAAACAAGGCTCTATTTTTGACTTTTGAAGTGATGAATCACAGATTCATCACCAGGGCATGACGAAGATCGATCAGTTGGCACAGACATTGAGTGACCTAAAGACCCGGATCATGTGTCTCCAGGAGGCATAGACGGCTTCTCAGTCCCGTCTCAGGTCACGAGCTGACCCTAGCAGCAGCAACTCGGTCCAGTCCTCCGCGCAGTACAGATAGGTCCACCATATCCAGGCAGAGCCGTTCCAGCAGCCGCAACACCAGTACCTTCAGCCACCATCATCTCAGGACACTCAGATGGTGGTGTACCAGCAGGATCAACCCCTGGCAGTCCTTCCTCCACCACCTTTCAAGCATGAGACAATGATAGAAGTCAACCAGATTTGGTACGACCGACAGCAGCTCGAGATCTACTGAGATCATCCCGGATTCAGGTGGTCTACCGGAGGTGCCTCATCCCAGCATCAACCTCTAGATCAGGGTGTACAGTTCGGCCAGCCACAATAGCAACCCCAATTTCCACATGAGCCACATCAGCAGTATTACCAGTCACGTCCTTGTCCCTACCAGCAAGGACAACCGTGGAGGCAGCACCAGCAACAGCCTCAACGATACTCTCAGCTTCCCGCTCATCCTTCCCAGTAGCAGCCTCACTTTCAGAGAGGCAACATGTTTGGTTCTCATGGGTCAGCCTATGAGAACTCAACACTCAATGATCTAGCCCGCCTTCTTTCCGATCATCAGGCCACATTCAGGCGGGAGATGGACGAGTTCTGCCAGGAGATGATGGAGATTATCAAAGGGAAGGCCTCCATACCCGCTCAGATCGAGCCAAACCCAAACAACCTAAAAAGAAAATCTGAGCAGGTACAGTTCACTGAGGTTACCATTCCTAGTGATTTTTTGGGTGGCATTGCTTCATATACATTTGATGCTGACTTTGTTACACTTAGGAGCTGTAAGATGCCAGCCGGTGGCACCTCGTCTAAGCGACGACACCACGAGGATGCAGGAGCGCCAGACGAGGAGGATAGCGATGCTGATGCCGCTCATGATGATGATGACAGTGGTGCTGACGTCACCAAGGATGTTGATCCAACCGACGGTACTGAGGTCATCGCGTCCCCAGATGGAGAGGGTGGCACTGATGCCACCAGAGATCCAGATGTTGAGCCAGAGTACAGTGTTGATGCCGTAGTTCCTATTGTCGTGGGTGGTACAAAGGCCACCCCTTCTATTCCATTAGTATTTACTCCAGTTTTTGTATCCCAGGACTCTACAGAAAGTACCAAAAAAATCGATAAAGGAACGGTTCTTCATCTTCGAGTCCATATGTGTTGCATGGTGATACTTTTATGGATTCCATTTCTTCTCAGCAGTAGGGACCCATTCCTACCCCTTATATGAGGAGGGCCCAGCCATTCCCTTCCCTCAAGCACTCCGCTTGGCTAAGGAGAATAAAAAAGAAAATAAAAAGAAGAACCAACAGTTAGATTTCAGCCAGCAGATGATCGATAAATTTCAGATTCAGCTGACTCTACATGAGGTACTTGAGCACATCCCCTCTTCTAGAAGAACCTGAGAGAAGACCACCATCCGTAGGAAGAAGAGGAACCATAATGCAAAGATCCATGTGCTCATTCGTGCCACATGCTTCGCCATCCAGAACCGTCTGCCAACCAAGAGGCTAGATGTAGGAGCTCCCTATGTCAGATGCCATATTCACGAGCAGAGATTTGATCGGACTCTATTAGACAACGGCTCTTCCATCAACCTCCTTACGGCAGCCTTACTAGACCTATTCAAGTTTGGCCCTCTTCGACAGAGCAGGACAGTCCTTCAGTTTCCCGATAGATCTGTTAAGAGGCCGAAGGGGTTGTTGTAGGATGTGGTTGTCACAATTCAGGGTCTGACATTCCACGTGGACTTCGTTGTGTTGGACATGGAGATCCATGAGTCTGTGATCGATATCCACATCATTTTAGGACGTCTATTTTTTGCCACAGCCAAGGCAGTGTCTGACCATGATAGCGAGAAGGTATACTTTCGCATCGAGGGCGAGAGTATACAAATAGAGACGATCGACGAGACTAGAGCACGTGATTCAGCTTGCTCAGAGCAGTCCAGTGATGTAAAGCATATGACAGAGGCAAAGCGAGACATCCACCAGGAGTGTGACTTTGTGATCACTGATGATGAAGCCACTTGGTTTGATCCCGTTTCACGAGCCCTCCTTTCACCTTCAAATATTGCAGATTCATAGATCCCAGCAGAGGAGAGTTTGGAGAGCACACTCTTGGCAGAGGACACATTCGAGGTTGAAGAGCGTGTTCAGGATAGCGAGGCAGAGTACATTTCTTGTTATTCAAATTCAGATCCCTCAGATTCATACATAGATTGGGTCAAATTTGATGAGTTGATACCGTGTCTGATTCCCACAGAGCCAACAGCTAGGGTGGAGACTGAGTCGACATAGATTACAGATACACCAGTAGGTCCAGCTTCGCCAGATATTCATGATCAGCGAGAGTTTTCACACGTAGATTTGGTCGCATTCACTCATACATTTTAAAAGTCAGATTTGCCAGCTCCCAGTTGTCCAGAACTGAAGCCTTTGCCGTAGTTGCTGAAGTATAGATTCCTTGCGGGTGAGCATGGGATGCACCTAGTCATTATCTCAGTAGATTTGATTGGAGAGAAAGAATCCCGTTTGATGGAGATTCTTGAAAACTGTAAGGCAATAGGATGGAGCGTAGCTGATCTCCAGGGGATAAGTTTGACCCTGTGCTCCCACCATATCTATCTCGAAGACTATGCTAAGACATCACGTGAGTTCCAACGACAGCTGAACCCAAATCTTCGAGAGGAAGTCATGAAGGAGATTTTGAAATGGTGGAGCGCCGATTTTATCTACCACATCTCCAACTCCAAGTGGGTTAGTCCATTACACGTGGTGCCCAAGAAGACGAGCATCACTATAGTTGTAACTGAGTCTAGAGAGGAGATAGCTACCTGGGTACCCACTTCTTGGAGGGTCTGTGTGGACTACAGACGATTGAATCAGGACACCAAGAAGGATCATTTCCTGCTGCCTTTTATTGATCAGATTATAGAGAGGCTAGCTAGGAAGAGTCACTACTGTTTCCTTGACGAGTACTCCAGCTACAACCAGGTGGCCATTGCGCCCGAAGATCAGGACAAGACGACATTCACCTGTCTGTTTGGGACTTATGCTTTCAGACGGATGCCCTTTGGTCTATGTAACGCCTCGATGACATTCCAAAGGTGCATGTTCTCCATTTTCTCAGACATGGTGAGTGATTGTTTAGAGGTCTTCGTGGATGACTTCTTGGCCTATGGCAATGGGTTTGATGCTTGTCTTGACTGCCTAAATCACGTCCTTCTGCGCTGCATTGAGATTTATCTTGTTTTATCCTGGGAGAAGAGTCACTTTATGGTGACTGATGAATCCACATTTCATCATCTTTATTCTATCATTTTGGCACCAAAAACCCTAGCAAATACCTGTAAATAGCCTTAAATCAAGCATCTTAGCATTCATGCATGTGCATCCAGATAGTGTATAAATTACTGTAATTAAGGCCAAAATTATAGAATAAATAAAGAAAAGAAAAAGAATAAAATATTGTAAATATTTTATGACCCAAAACCCCCGAGACCTAGGCATTTTGATGAATAGGTCGACAAGGAATAAAGTAGGGGGAGATAAGGTCAAAACACAGATAAAATACCTATACATTTTATTCATTCTTTATTCATTTTGGGACCTATTTTTGGTTCCACTTTTTGTGCATCAAATAAAGAAACTTTGTACATGAAAGTTGTAGATAATTTAATAAAGAAAAATACAAAATTGATTTCACAGAAAAGTCATGTACAGACAAAAAGATATGGTCTGAATAAGAATCCAAAATCCCAACTTTCCAGACCCGTATCTCACAACTGACAACTCCAAATGTAGCAAACTCACCTTTAATTGTATATAGAATAAAATAATCTATCTAATGGCAGTGGTTTCGCATTTGGCGGAGCTACGGTGTGAAAGTTGACTTTTGGACCCTCATTGTACAGTGTACCTATTAAAATATTCAATTTATTAATTATTTATTATTTTTATAATTTTATATTTTTATAATGTTGTAAATAATACTTATATAATTATGTGCATGAAAATCATAATAAAGACATAATTAAAATACAAATAAAAATACGTGTATATATTCAATACATAGGTACACTACCTGTATATATACCTATATAAACTACCTTTATATTTTATTTAATATACAAAATACATCAGAAAAATAAAATAAAAATATATTCATATGTAAAAAAGTATTTTCTAACTTTATAAAATTATAAACAAAATTAAAGAAATTAAAATACACCAAATAAAAATAAAATACTAAAATACATAGGTATTATACCTATATAGGGTTAAAAAGGTAACTTATAAAAATAAATCTCATAAAAATAAATAAAAATCAGAATAAAATACTACATAAAATTCTAAGCATTTTTTATTTTACAACTTTTATTTAATTCAGCCATTTAGTATTTTTAAATGAATTAACAAAATAATAACTCAGGGTTTTTCCTGGTTGGTCCACGTGGACCAACCAGGAGGGGTCAACAGTTGACCGCGGTCAATTGGACGCCCTACCCCCCTGTAGCTCCTGACAACATCGGTTTTGACCCAATTTCATGAATTTTTCGAGGCCAAAACTTTCATCTTTTTGTGTTGCAACCTTCTGCAACATTATTCCTCGATCCTCCCTCTATCTCGCCCATGCTTAACCTTGGTCGTCGGACCCAAGATTTGCAAGATATGCCTTGATCTTTGGACCCCTGCAGCTCAGGGTCAAACCACATAAAATGAAACCCCTTCTTCCCTTTTGATTTCGAGTCCCCTTGGTCCACCCTTCAGCGCCACCCTAGTGCTCCGGAGCTCCCTGGAGGTGACAGCTCCATCGCCAGCCCCTCAGCCAAGGCGTTCGAAGTCGAGGGCGCCTCCACCACCTCCGCCAACAGCCGGCGTCGAGGTACCTTTCTTCCTCTGGCTCCGGCCATCGAGGGCCTTCTCCCGCTCATTTCTTCGCACCATTTTATTCCTGCTAGCTTAAGCTTCAAAAACCCCAAAACAATTATAAGTTCCATCGCGTATTTAGCCAATCCAAGCGTCCTCGCCGGAGCGCACCTCCGGCCACCGACGATCCCTTCCCCTCGCGCATCGATTAGGACCACCCCAGGTCCAGGCACTTTGCCCTGGACCTTCTAACGCTTTTTGCAGGGTCAAAGGGGGTTGACTCGCGCCTGGGCGCGTTTTTGATGCTCGCCGGACCGTGACCGAGCTCCCCAGCTCCGCCACCTTCGCCTGAGCACCTCGGCTGCCGCCGCAGCATTTTGAAGCCCCCAGGAGATAGACGAAGACCCAAGGAGCCTCCAGTCCGCTTTTGAAGCCAAACCGCTCGCCGGAGACGGAGCTCGACCTCGGCAAACCTCGGCTCGTCGGAGTTCGTCGCTGTTCTTGCTCCGGGCTTCGCCGCCGTCGGATCAACGAGGAGCGCCCAGATCGCACACACACCGTTGGATCTCCATCAGCCTCGGCCGTCCATCACTCGAAGATCATCTAATCCTAGCCGCAGATCCACGAACCGTCATCGGCCGTTCCCCAGCTGCCACGTGGATAAGTGGCTCGCTCCCCGCCGCTGGATCGCGCCTCACGGCCAACCGTTGGATTCGTGCCACGCGTCATCATCGGAGCGCCCGAGCGTGGGTATTTTGCATCCCAACCCTCACACTTTTTGTATTTAATATTTAGTATTTAAACTTTTGTCCGTAGTGTAAAAGTTTTGTAATATTTGCACAAAGACCCCCAGACTTTGTTTATTTGCACCTAGGTCCTTCGCCACGTCACCTCACGTGACCTGTACACGTGAGGGGGTGGGCATTTTGCAAGGACACCCTCGGTCATTTGTGTATTTCGTTTCAGTACAAAAACTTTCGTATCAAGTGTAATTTTTTTGGTTATTTTGCAAGTAGACCCCTAGGGTTTTGTGATATTACATTCCAGTCCTCGCCAGGCGCGTGCAAGTCACGCGCCCTGGTGGGTAAATTGCTTGCGTGCCCAGGCGGTTCTTGTAATTAATATTTAGTGCGTTAATTTGAATATTCAGTGTATATTTTTGTGGAAAATTGCATGTACGCCCCTGGATGTTTTAGATATTGCACATATACCCCTGCCAGGACTGTTTAATGTTTGGATGTTTGCTCTAATTGTTTAACCTCTCATTTTAAGTCCAAAAATTCCACAAAAATAGACTTAAGCATCTGGACATGTGTACTTTGACGCCACCATTTTAGTTTTTGATTTTACTTTATTTTCATATTTATTAAAAATCAAAAACTTGCTATTTGTGCACTGTCTAGCTTAGAAAATACCAAAAAATTATTAAAACACCTCCAAAAATTCCAAAAAAATCACCTAATGTCTATTTTATCCTATTTTAGTGTCAATCCAAAAATCATTAAAAATCTCAAAAGAAAAACACTAAAAATTTAAAAACACTCAAAAACTTCAAAAAAATATATAAAATAGTAGAAAAATCCAAAAATAGCAAATTGAGGTTCTGTTTGTTCCTTATTTTGTCCTTTTTATTCGAAAAATAATGTGAGAATTTTTAGCTACTGGTTGGTATTTTTAATTCCCATATTTATCACAGCCAGCCCAATTTCCACTGTTTTGCCCTAATTCAGTATTTAAAAATATCAAAAATACCTTGAAAAATCCCCAAAAATCACAAAAATAGTAAAAAACTATAAAAATACCAAAAACATCTTAGTTCTGAATTTTTGGTTATTTTTGTGCATTTTTATAAATATTTTAGCTTGCTTTTTATTATATTGTCTTTATTCTCCAATATTAAAAAAAATAAAAAAATATAAAATATAAAATATAAAAATCAGAAAAATCAAAAATCAAAATACAAAATTAAAAATTAAATAAAAAAAATTAAAAATTAAAAACCCACAAAAAATTCATTTGCTTGTTTGCTTAGTGTAGACACTCCACACATCACACACACACTTTAGCATTTTTGCTTGAACTACCCTGCTTGTTCCCTGTGTTCGAACTCTCTACATACTTGCACCTATACATCTTTTATGTAGAGTTAAAAATAAATTTTAACTCCGCATTAGTTCTAATTCATTGATCTTAGTGTGGGTTAATTGTTGATTAAATACGGATTTTGATTGGTCGACACTTCGACTGAGTTCACGCTTTGTGTTGAACTTAAGACCATTGATTTTCTTGTTTATCAAATGGCGCCGTTGCCGGGGAGCAACAGCGAGTAGTTCACATTTTGATATATTTGTTTGATTGTGTGATTGTTTACCATGGCATCATTTTCCATCTCTTACATTTTGATATATCTTGTTGAGCTATCTGACCACTCTTCTTTGTCTTCTTGCGAGGGACCGCGGAGCGAGGCGGATCGCCTAGGCGACCCGACGCAACCTTGGGACGTGGAGCCGGCTATTCTTTAGCCAAGCCGGCAGGAGAGAGCAAGGAGAGCGAGGGAGAGTGACTAGCTTAGCTTTTCATTTATTTTTGGTGAGAGAGTGATCTATTAATTTGTAATAATACAGGTACACTTGGACTTGGACACTCAGACTTTCGGGCCTAATTTCCGGCTGTTTGTTCACCCGGGGGCTCACCGCGGATTTCATCGAGTTTTTATCGTTGCCATTTTCCGGTTTTGTTTTCATTTTTCACTTTCTTTTGTGGATTGAGCTTTTAGTTCTAGGTCCTGCTTGACTCGATTAGAATAGGTCCAAACACCTAATTATCTTTGCATGCTCCTATAGATTCGTATTTGGACTTAGACTAATTAAACAGTTAGCTAGTAGCTTCCAAATCCACGCGCCGCGAGCTCACACCCGAACAAGCGCTTTCTCCTACCCCAAATGTGTTGGGCAGAGGAGGGGTGAGCCTAGACCAGACACTCGGATTAGGAGTTACTAGTTAGCTTGTGGTTCTTCACGCTAGCAGCTGCCTGTTCTAGGACGATTTCCGCTTGCATTTCGCCATATAGTGTAGGTTTAAAAATTCTGCTTTGCATCCCGCATGGAGAGAGCTGGGATTCGCTGTAAGTCCTCTTACTTTGCACGCATCATCTAGGCACAAAGGTGAGATTTCCACCTTGGTGTCGACTTGCACGGCTTTTCCGACTCTATTCTCCCTCTGTTTTTGGAACAAAGTAGGATAAAGGAAAAATACAAAAACCGTTAGGCGCTTGTTTGAATTGACTCAAAAGAAGCGATAACACCAAAAAAAAATTAAAAAAGGGACTGCTAAAGAAAACTTGACCAAAATAAAATTGGTAATTGGATTCCTCGCTTGGGGTGAGTAATACCCTCACTTGTCTTCAGGTTGCATGGGAAGGTTTCCTTCCAAGTGAGGTGAGCGCTTCGTAAGGATTAGAGCCAAAAACCCAACTTGTGGCTGCCTTGTGTATCGCCTGGATTTCCGAAGTATTGGCGCTACTATCGTACGTAGTCGAGTAGGGCTTGGTCGCCATTGGTGACTCTCTATTGTGAGAGCACCGACCTTGTCCGAAGTACCGAGCTTAGGCCACGCCTTCACAGGTGTGTCTGTCTCACCGGCTGCGTCCGAGTAGGATCTTGCACGCTCATGGGTGATTCCGTTGCGAGCGAGGTCCGAAGTATCGGTTTCGCCTATCGGCTTCCTCCCTCTATTTCTTTGGCTGAGTAGGTGATAACGCTCCCGCACCCTTAGTTAATTCGGGCAAATTAATGGTCCAAATTAATTTTAAGTGTTCGTTGCAGTCGGATACGAGAGGTTGATCAAAAACCACTTAAATCAGATTTTGGTCAATTTTAAGCGGTGATATTTTTTACTTGGTGGAGTCCAAGGTCGATCTCAGGGAGGCAACTGTCTCCTTAGGTGGATTACAGCAATTTACAAGTGTTGATATTCGAGGGACAATATTTTTTTTTTGTTTCTTATGCAGACATATGCAGACAAATCTTAGCCAATTTAACTTTAAATTTAATTGGTGTATCAAACGAAGTCCAAAAATAATGAAAATTGGCCAGATGGTTATTTATGATGAAAATGACCTACACTAATTTTTTTGGAATTTTTCGACTCAAAATAATTTTTCTGTGAATTAAATAAACAGACAGAGTGATTTTCAGTGTTTAATTTTTAATAAATATCAAATCACAATTTTTCCAAGAACTAAAATTATCCTAGGAAGGTCTAATGATCAGGGACCTAGGAAAATTAACAGAACTTAAATTTACTGTGAAATGAATTAATTAAAATTAATTAAAGAAAATCACTCAACTATTTATTCAGGCCTCGTTATGCGTGCAAATGACATGAAAATTTTATGGAGTGTTGAAAATGATGTCCTTAAGCTACTGTGAATTTTTGGTGATTTTTTAAGGCACAGATAATTAATTAATAATCAAAAGGCATCACTGGGCAAAATATGTCACAAATGAACCAATTAATTCATTAATAATTTAAGCATACCAACAAAAATCAAACACGTGTACTAACAGGTAGAGGACAAAATTCTCAACAACATGCAATTTTTAGAATTTCAAAATGATGAAAAATGCACTCTAGGGACACGTGCAAACACAAGGGTGTAGATGCAATACTGGAAAATAAAATTTCAATAAGTAAACATGCTGACAGGGACTACAATGCAATTACCGATAATATGCAGGACTTCTATGCAATTTCTCCACGAAACACGTGCTCCTCACGTGGTGACTGCTTCACAGGGACCTTTTTGCGATTTCTGAAAGCTCCAGGGGTGTCTGTGCAAATAACCCAGGTCGCACGTGCTCCTCACGTGGGGGGACCTAGGTTCGGAGGGCGTCGGAGGCTCGGAGCGAGGCTCGGGTCTTCTGGAGGTTCGGCCCAGCCTCGATGCAGCTTCGGGTCACCCGAGCCTAGGCTTGGAGGCCGAGGCTCGGATAAGGAGACGTGGCGGCCTGAAGGCCCTTGGATCAAGATGGATCCAAGGGATGTCGATGAAGACGCGTGGCGGCTGGAGAGTCGTCCGATCCGAGGGATGATCAACGGTCGAGGATGAGGGCGGCGAAGGGACGCGTGGCGAGGCTAGGACCGTTCGATCAGATGATCTAACGGTGGCTGCTTCTTCTTCTCTAACGGTCCTCCGCCGCCTGCGGAGGAGAGGCCTGTGCTCCGGTGAAGGCAGCCGAGCTCCGCCTCGGTTGCCAAGCTCCGGTGATGAGCTTCGTCAGCTCCCACCTAGCTCGGAAGAAGCGGAAGAGCACGAGGAGGCCTCCGGTGGTCTCTGGATCCCTGGAGGATGGCTGGAGCTCGGTGTCGATGAAGCTCGAGGAGAGCTCCGGCGAGGCTCCGGCCAATGATGAAAGTAGCACCTGCAAGTGTTAAATATAGAGCCGGAGCTCGTGCGTGCGTTTGTGGAGACGTGATGCTGGTTGGCGAGGCCTAAGGCGACGTGAGGTGGTCAGGCGACGTTGCTCCGGCCAAGTGGCGGAGCTGGAGATCGATGGACGGTGGAGTGGAGCGTCTGAAGGTGCGGAGGGGTCAGCGAGGATGAGAGCTCCGACGCGGAGCTCGGCGGAGTGAAGGCGAGGCGCGAAGATGATCGTGGTCGTGGAATAAAATCGGAGAAGATAAAGGAAAAAGAAGAGCAAGATCGGAGGAGGAATGGAGGGGGTTACCTGGGGATTGGGGCTCAGCTTTGAGCTCCAGGTCGTCGCTCAAGGGGTCGGTAAGGTCCCGAGCTCTAGCAGCTGCTCGGAGGAGTGGCTGCGACACGGCGGTGGGCCGAGGATCTCGCCGGAGAAGAAGCTCTATCGTCGCTCAACAAATCAGCCAATTGCTGTCACCAATAGGAAGCTTGGAGCTCGAGTGATCTCCCTGGAGTGGCGGATGGGGCTGAATGTGGCCGGCGGCTGGGCATTTATAGGATGGAGGTCTCGGCAGGGCTGGTGATGGGGCGAAGTTTATGGAGGTAGTGGAGCATCTATGGTGGAAGTGGTGACGAGTGGGGTAGCTGGCGAGGATGAGGGACGAGTGGCGATGAACGTGGAGGTGATGGTGGTCGAAGAAGGTGGCTAGAGTGCGGCCAAGAATAGGAAGGGGCAGCCCCTCCCGCAAGGCGGAGATCGTGGGAGAGAGGGTTGCCAGAGGTAGGAGACGAGGCCCTGGCCGTTGGATCTTGTGATCCAACGGCCAGATCGAAGCGCAAAGGAACGTCTAGGATTAGATCAAGGCGAGATGATCTGAGGTCGTGATGGCGCCATGTGGGGTGAGCTGGGCGAAGTGCGAGCGAGCGGCTAATATCAGGTCAAGGCGACGCGATCTAAGGGTCAGGAAGCCGACACTTGGCGTGATGGGGCAGAGGCACGGGCGGGCGGTCCTGATCAGTCCTTGGCGATCGATCGGTCGGTTGAGATTATTGGGGAGCTAACGGCTCAGATGAAAGGGCTGAGAATGCGATCGAAGGGCTCAAGATGTGACGCGTGGCGCACTGTGGGCGAGGCGCTAATGGATGGTGGAGATGAAGTGTGTTATGGATCTGAGGGCTGGAAGGTGGTGATGTACGTGGACGGGCCTGGGCCGTTGGATCTGAAGCGCGATCCAACGGTGGAAATTGCGGGCGGACGAGGCGAAGGGCAGCGGGCCGCGTGGCGCAATCAGAGGGCGCCACGTGGCCTGCTGTGAATGGCTGGAGGAAGAAATACGTGTAGGAAGAAGAGGAAGCCGAATTTGGAAAAACTCAAAACATGAAAGTTGTAGATCTTGATGAGATCTACAAGTTTCATGTTGACCAAAGACGGAGATAAGGTCACATATGATACATAAATACAAGAATACATAAATGTACATATGTGGTATACAAAATGACCCAAAAACCCAAGTTTCTCATACAAGTTCCAATTGCAATGAAATTAGTCTCATTTTGAAGGTCTTTTAATATGTAGTATTCTAAGAGTGAGTAGACCTAAGTAAGGGTTTGTATGCGGGCTTTATGTGTGTTTTAATGTACAAGGATTCTCAGGATATTTGGGCTATTTTACAAGGGTGATTTTTGGCATTCTTCCCTATATTATTAAGGAATATACACATATATTATAGAGAAGAAGTTATTTGATGAAGGGGTATTGTACAGGGGATTTTTGGCTTCTTATTTAGATGCAGATGAGCTGCTAAAATGCATGAATTATGGATGTATGCATGAGTGTTATTTATGCAAGATAAAAGGAAATATGCCTCTATTTTCTCGGGAACAAGGCTCTATTTTTGACTTTTGATGTGATGAATCACAGATTCATCAGTAGGGATCCAGGAAGGGTTACAAGGACCTCAAAAAGCGCAAGTTACAGGTTACACAAGAGGAGGACAAGTACGGGGACACTTTCCTGGCAGTACTCTCGCTCCTATAGGCGTAGCGTTCTAAGGACTCGTGAAAAGACAAATACCTGAAAACAAGCTAAAATTGACAAGATAAAAGCCGAACCTTCACGGCTTCACGAGTTGAGTTGGTGAATTCACCCTTGCTTTGTGTTTGATTTCTAGATTTATTAAGGTCAAGATCAAAAATACCGCACAATTGTGCACAATTTTGTTGCATTTCATCTTCTTCTTCTCTTGCATTTTCCCTGCTCTTTCCGAATAATCAAGATGATGGGACGGAGATCTCTTAGGCCGACCTTGTCGGCACCGCTATCTAGCACTCCTCCTTACTCATCTAGGAATGCCTCGGAGAGTCCGCTCTCCGAGCCCGAGTTTACATCCACCCTGTTCCCCCTCGACCACCCTTCCCATTCTCCTTCCCTCAGTCTAATTGTGTCAGAATTCAATGCATCACAGAGTTCGGCTCATTCAACAGCACCTGAAATGGCCTCTTTTGCATTTTCAAAGAATCCAGCTATGGCAGACAGAGGCGAGCACCCAGATGACCACGACCATCCTCCGTTCATTATTGATCAAGTGGCCATCAACAATTCCTTGCTAGCGTCCCTGGAGAATATGCAAAGACAGATCTGTGACCAGGGAACATTCATGGGTGATCTGATGAGAGAGATAGCACAACTGAGAGAAAATCGACCTGGGGGCGGTGGCGGTGGAGGAGGAGGAGGACCCGATGCAGGAGGAGGCGATCCAGACGCTGAGCGACCGCCACAGACTATCATGAGGGAACTGCACAACCCAGCTTCGTCCCTCACTCACCGGTGGATCAGACTCCCGCCAATCCACGGAGACTTCGAGCTTCGGCACCACACGATTCAGTTGCTACCCAAGTTCCATGGGTTGCCGACCGAAGAGCCGCACCTCCACCTCCAAGAATTCGAAATGATATGCAACACTATCCATGATCGGTTGATGACCGAGGACACCATCAAGATGATCGCCTTTCCGTTCTCCTTGGTTGATAGAGCCGCATATTGGCTCAAGCATCTAGGGTGATTCGTCGATACTTGGGCAGATCTCCGGACCGCGTATTTGAAGAAATACTATCCTCTCGGCCGGACCAACGCAGCTCGAGCCATGATCGGCAACTTTGTCATGATCCCAAATGAACAGTTCCATGAAGCCTGGGATCGATTCAGAGAGCTCATAGACCGGTGTCCACATCACGATATCTCCAAGCCCAACCTGGTGCAGAGTTTCTTCTGTGGGCTGACACCAGAGCTGCAGGGGCTTGTGAACGCCTCTTGCGGTGGATCCTATTTCTCCAAGGGAGAAGACGACGTCTGGGCCATCTATGAAGGAATGGCAGAAAACTCCACAGTGATGACCCAGGCCCGAGTCTATACTCAGCAGAAGCCCCCGCAAGGAGCGGGATCATTTCAGAGGATCGCCCGCATCGATGCCGGTCCCAGCACAACGTCGGTAGCCGCAGCCCAAGCCGAATCAGCAGCAGCCGACATGGGCATTATTAGCGAAAAGTTGGACCGCATGGAGATCCTCGAGAAGAAGCAAAACCAAGGTCTAGCCCAGATGGACCTTCTCACCAAGACCATGAGTGACCTGAAGACTCAAATTCTATGTATTCAGGAGGCACATGCCCATTCCCAACAGCCTCCCAGGTCACAGGTTGCTTCCAGCAGCAGCAATCCCAACCAGGCCTCCACCTCATACCACCAGGTGAACCATATCCAGGCGGAGCCGGTTCCATTGCTGTAGTACCATCCAGAGCAACCGCCGTCTCAGGAAACTCAGATGGTGGTCTATCAGCCGGAGCAGCCACTGGCAGTTCTTCCTCCACCTTCTTTTGAGCAGGAGCCATTGATGGAAGTCAATGGGATTTGGTACGACCGGTACCCTCAGCCCGCAATTCGTAGGGATCACCCCGGATTCCGTTGAGGCAATGGTGGATCCTCATCCCAGCAGCATCCTCCTACTCAGGGACAGCAGAACAGCCAACCCACTCAGCAACAACAGCCCCGGTATGCCCAGCCGCAGCAATATCACAGTGGTCCTCGTCCCTCCTATCAGGGACAACAGTGGAGGCAGCGCCAGCCGCCTCAGCAGTCTTATCACCAGCCTTCCCCCCAGTATCAGCAACAACACCAGCAGCAGCAGCCCCATTTCCAGCAGGGACAGACATCCGGTTCTCAGGGTCCAGCCTATGAGAACCCAGCCCTCGATGATCTTGCCCGCTTGCTATCTGAACAGCGAGCATCTTTCAGGCAAGAAATGGAGGAATTCCGGCAGGAGATGCGGGATATCATCAAAGGCAAAGCCGCCATACCCGCTCAGATCGAACCTAATCCTAATAACCTAAAAAGAAAATCTGAGCAGGTAGAGTTCACAGAGGATAACTCTCCTAGCGACAATTTGAATGATATGTCTTATTCTTTGAATGATGCTGATTTTGTGACTACTAGGAGCGGTAGGATGCCAGCCGGCGGCGCCTCTTCTGAGCGACAACCAGATGCAGAACCAGAAGCGCCAGAAGAGCAGACTAGCGGTGCTGATGCCGCTAATGATGATGTTGAAGACGGTGGTGCTGATGCCACCAATGATGGAGTCCAGGACGACGGTGCTGATGCCGTCATAATACCAGATGCAGACGGTGGTGCTGAAGCCACCATTTTGAATGATGAACCAGAGCGCGGTGCTGATGCCGCGAAGACCGGTGCTAGTGGTGCAACTGAGGCCACCACATCTACTTTTGTTGAGCCATCATCTGTGATGTTACCACATTTTGTATCTAGAGACTGTGGGAACAAAAACAAAAACAAAAATATGAATAAAGGAAAGGTTTCTGTTCAAATTGCGGATCCAAATGTGATGAATGATGAATATTGTATGGATTCTCCGTCTTCATAGGCACAGGGACCGATTCCTAGACCTCCATCTGAGGAGGCCCCTACCATCCCCTTCCCTGAGGCACTCCGCCGAGCGAAGGGGAATAAAAAAGAAAATCCAAAAAAGAGCCAACAGGTAGAGTTCGGCAACGAAATGATTGACAGATTTCATATTCAGCTGACTCTACGGGAAGCATTTGAGCATATCCCCTTCTTCAAGAAGAATTTGAAAGAAACAACTACTGTCAGAAGGAAGAAGAGGCACAGAGATCAAATCCATATGCTCACTCATGACACTTGCTGCGCCATTCAGAAAACATTTCCAGCCAAGCGACCAGACGCAGGAGCTCCTTATGTCAGATGCGAGATTCAGGAGCAGCAGTTTGATCGTACTCTATTAGACAGCGGCTCTTCAATTAACCTCCTTCCGGCAGCCTTACTCAAGCAGTTCGAGTTTGGCCCTCTTCTTCGAAGCAGAACCGTCCTTCAGTTTGCTGATAGGTCAATTAAGAGGCCGAAGGGGTTATTGAAAGACGTGGTCGTTACCATTCAGGGCTTGAAATTCCCCGTGGACTTCGTTGTGTTGGACATGGAGATCCCTGAGTCGGTAACTAATGCCCCCATCATTCTTGGACGACCATTCTTGGCCACAACCAAGGCAGTGACCGACCATGATAGCGGGAAGGTATGTTTTCGCGTAGAGGGCGAAACCATACAAATAGAGACGATCGAAGAAATCAGAGCTAGAGAGTTAGAGTGCTCCGAGCAGTCCAGCGAAGCAGCGCAGATGACAGAGGAGGAGCTAGACATCCACCAGGTTTGTGATTTCGAGATGACTGATGATGAATCCAACTGGAAAGATCCCGTAGCACCGACCCTCGCCTTGCCTACAGATTCACTGTATCTCAAGCTCATGGCGGTCGAGAGCCGGGAGAGCACATCCCTGGATGAGGATATCTATGAGGCTGACAGTGTTGTAATGAGTGGTGCTGAGGAATTTCAATCATGCTCATCTTCTTCTGATCCCTCGGATTCAGACATTGACTGGGATGACTTTGACGATTACTTACCTTGTCTGATTCCTTCTGAGCCGACAACCATGACAGAGCGCGAGCCAATGCAGTTTATTGATGATTCAGCAGGCCGCCCTTCGTCAGCAATTCATGCAGAGCGAGAGTTCTCCCATGCAGACCTGATAGCATTTACACAGACATATCAGAAACCAGATCTGCCACCTCCCAGTTGTCCAGAACGGAAACCTCTACCGCAGTCGATGAAGTACAGATTCCTTGCTGGAGAGCCAGAAATGCACCCAGTCATTATCTCAGCAGATTTGACTGGAGAACAAGAATCTCGTCTGATGGAGGTTCTTGAAAGAAACCGCATGGCAATCGGTTGGAGTATAGCTGATCTCCAGGGGCTGAGCCCAAATCTTTGCTCCCACCACATCTATCTTGAAGATAACGCTAAGCCGTCGCGTGAGTTCCAACGACGGCTGAACCCGAATCTTCGAGACGTAGTCATGAAAGAAATTTCCAAGTGGTGGAGCGCCGATTTCATCTATCCCATCTCCGACTCCAAATGGGTAAGTCCGTTACATGTGGTACCCAAGAAGACGGGTATCACTACAGTTGTTAATGAGTCTGGAGAGGAGATCGCTACCAGAGTACCAACTTCTTGGAGGGTCTGTGTGGACTACAGACGATTGAATGAGGCCACCAAGAAGGATCACTTCCCGCTACCATTCATTGATCAGATTATCGAGCGGCTAGCTGGGAAGAGTCATTATTGCTTTCTTGATGGGTACTCTGGATACAATCAAGTGGCCATTGCGCCCGAAGACCAGGAGAAAACGATATTCACCTGTCCGTTTGGGACCTATGCTTTCAGACGGATGCCCTTTGGTCTATGTAACGCTCCGGCGACATTCCAAAGGTGCATGTTGTCCATCTTCTCGGACATGGTGGGTGACTGTTTAGAGGTCTTCATGGATGACTTCTCGGTCTATGGCGACGGGTTCGATGCTTGTCTTGACTTCCTAGACCGTGTGCTGAAGCGCTGCATTGAGGTTAATCTAGTTTTATCCTGGGAGAAGAGTCATTTCATGATGACTCAAGGGACGGTCCTTGGTCATATCGTCTCCAACAGGGGCATGGAGGTCGATCCGGCTAAGGTAGACATCATCAGAAAACTCAATCCGCCGTCCAACCTGCGTCAGTTACGGTCTTTTCTGGGGCATGTCGGTTTCTACCGACGGTTCATTCAAGACTTCAGTCGAATTGCCCGACCGCTTACTGACTTGCTGACCAAAGACACCGAGTTTATTGTTAATGATAAGTGTCTTGAAGCATTTGAGACTCTCAAGAATATGGTTGTCTCAGCTCCTGTCCTTCAGCCACCCGATTGGTCTCTCCCATTCGAGATCATGACGGATGCTTCAGATTTTGCCGTTGGGGCTGTGCTTGGACAGAGGAGGGACGGTTTACCCTTTGCCATTCACTACGCCAGCCGGACTTTGGATGCCGCTCAGCGAAATTACACTGTGAGTGAGAAAGAGATGCTGGCCGTAGTCTTCGCTCTTGATAAGTATCGATCATATATTCTCGGATCTAGAGTGACCATTTACACAGATCATACTGCCATCCGGTACTTAATGGCTAAGAAGGATGCCAAAGCACGTCTTACTAGATGGATCCTTCTACTCCAGGAATTTGATATTGAAATTAAGGATAAACCTGGAGTCAAGAATGTGGTGGCGGATCATCTCTCCAGATTGGAGAATCTTGAGGAATCTGAGCCCAGCGCACCTATCACTGAGACATTTCCAGATGAGGCGATCTTGGTTGTCACCTCACTCCCATGGTATGCTGACTTTGTAAACTATCTTGTTGCCAAGACAGTCCCTCAGGGTTGGCCCAGGCAGAAACTTGAGACCTTCCTAGCTAAGGCCAAGTTTTACCATTGGGAGGATCCCGTCCTTTATCATGAAGGAGGAGATAGTATCTGGAGGAGGTGCATTCCTCAGGAAGAGCAACATAGCGTCCTCACATACTGCCACAAGCTTGAGGCAGGAGGACATCATTCTGGAAAAGGACAGCACAGAAGGTGCTTCAATCCGGCCTATGGTGGCCTACTCTCTTCAAGGATTCTGATGAGTTCGTGAAGAGATGTACTGACTGTCAGAAAATGGGAACCTGCGGACAGAGAGACATGATGCCCATGCAACCTATTCACTTCTGTGAGGTTTTTGATGCATGGGGAATTGATTTCATGGGCCCATTTCCTAAGAGTCAGGGATTCGAGCATATTTTGCTCGCTGTGGATTATGTCAGCCGATGGGTTGAGGCCATCCCCGCCCGAGCCGCAGATGCTAAAACCGTATGCAAATTTTTGAGGAGAAATATCATTTCACGGTTCGGTGTACCTAGAGTCTTGATTTCAGACGGGGGGTCTCACTTCATCAATGAAAAAGTCAGGGCCCTTGCAGACGAGTTCGGCATTGACCATCGGGTTGCCACTCCTTATCACCCTCAGACTAATGGTCTTGCTGAAGTATCGAACAGGGAGATAAAGACTATCTTGCAGAAAGTTGTCCGCCCAGACCGAAAGGATTGGTCACAGCTTTTGGACTCAGTCTTGTGGGCTTATCGGACTTCTTTCAAGAATCCATTGGGAACATCTCCCTTTCGTCTCGTCTATGGCAAGCCGTGCCATTTGCCAGTGGAGATCAAGCATAAATCTTTTTGGGAAGTTACTGAGTTGCTTTTAGATCCCGAGAGTATAGGAGACCAAAGAAGAGCTGAATTGGCAGCCCTGGAAGAATTGAGAGATACAGCCTTTTCCAACAGCCTACAGTACAAGGAAAAAGTGAAGACATGGCACGATTCGCATATCAGCCATAAACAGTTTGAGCCAAATCAGAGAGTATGGTTGTTTGATTCCAGGCTGAAATTATTCCCAGAGAAATTGCAGAGCAAGTGGAAAGGACCGTATGTGGTCAGGAAGGTACATGACAATGGCAACATCGACATATCCGAACCGTCATCTTCCTCTACCTTCCGCGTCAATGGTCAACGCTTGAAACTATATCTTGATCATGATCCGCCGACCATTGACGTTGCCCCCATTCTTCTGGTATGAGATGTGTCCTTTGACTCTCATCATCTACATCTCATACATGGTGATCAATTCTATCTTCCGCTGTACAGATCCATCTGTTTATATCACTTTGTTGTCGGTTGATTTATTTTCTTATTTTCTTCTTTTCTTCTTTTCCTTTTCTATCTTCTGTATCTATCAAAAAGGTGTCGCCCTTGTAGACAGTTTTCCATACTTAGGACGTACTTTGTCCTAAGTATAGGGGGGTTGGCACCCCGAGTTCTTCTATTCTTTTCGATCCTCTCCATTGTCTCCTCTTCTTGTCTATACTTAGGGATATCTTACCCTAAGTATAGGGGGAGACAATCTGAGTGCGATCTGTTCATTCCCACCCTTGACCCTCCTTGCGTTGTGTACAGTCTGCTATACTTAGGATTATTCGATCCTAAGTATAGGGGGGACGGTCAACTTCTCATTCATTGATTCATTGATTTATTCCTCCATTCGTTAGACTTGTCTATACTTAGTACGAGTTATGTCTTCTCTTTTCTCTCTGATCTATGAGGACATAGCTCAAGCTAAGTATAGGGGGGTCGTATATACTACGTATATACTTTAGCCATAACTCGTACTTTCGTATTTTCCTAATAATATGGCTAATAATTCTTTAAAATTCATTAAAAAAAATCCTTAATAAAAAGATGTGATTATTCCTCAAATTCTTTTTGTATTTACTGATTAATAAATCAGGTGAAAATGTTTTTTTGCAAAATGTTTGAAAAATAGTTTGAAAATCTTTGTGAACATCTATTGAAAACTATTTTGAAAATATTTTGTTTCGTGTTTTCAACCTGTGTAAAATGTGTGGTTTGTAAAATTTCTTTTCTTTGTGTGAAATAAAATGTTTGAAAAATGATTTGCAAATGGTTTGAAAAATGGTTGCAAAATTGATTTGAAAAATCTATATATACTGTTTGAAAGCCCTTTGCAAAATGATTTTCAAATGTGTGTAAATGTTTGTAAAATGTTTGTAAAAATTATTTTGGACTATAGTTTTCAAAAATTGTGTGTAAATTGTTTTCAAATAAGTTTGAGGAATATTTACATCTCACTAAAATCCACTACCTATATATATGTATAAAACTGACCACTTACCCTGTAAATTCTTAAAATCCACTTCTTGTAAAAATAAGAAGCACTCCCGTGTACATATTTTTACCTAGCTTTCAGACAAAATCTTTTTGTTTTCAAAAATTCCCAAAAACATTTGCAAAATTAAAATCCAAAAACACTTGAAAAATCTTTTTGAAAAACACAAAAAAATTGCATCTGCATATGCATCATCATCATGTTTTCAAAAATCTATAAAAAATTCAAAATCTTGAAAATTGCATCACAAAAATATTTTCTGCATGGCATTTGCATGGCATTCGCATTTTTTGGATTGAGTTTGATAGTTGAACAAGTCTAAGTAAAATCCGGAGATTGGAGCTTGATTGGACCTTCTAATCTACCTAATAACAGGAATCTTATAGGAACTGGGTTTGAGGTACTTCAGGTCTAATCGACTTAATTCTTTGAGAATCACGAGACTTAGTTCAATGGATTCTTGACTGCCTAAGTAGAGTATTTCGGAGCGCACGCATGACTCTTGTTGATAATGACCTAACTTGGACACCTGCACCTTTCACATGGCTCAACTCAGTTGGAGTGGTGAGGGGATTGGATTTGCCGGTATGAGACGCACACAAGTGGAAACACTTGTCCTCCTCTAGGGAGGGAAGTGCACCCCAACCCGTCCAGTGATTAGGAAGTCTAAAGACAGGAGGCTGTGGGTTGCGATAAAGCTTCAAAAGAGGGATAGTCTACTAGCTCAAGAGGAAAAACTCCTTATGTAAATGCTGCTGTGAATAGCATCTCAAAAAAAAAAAGTTCAGGCATGTACAAAAATAAAAAGCCTGCAAGTATGTACAAAGTCAATAAGCAAGCTTGAGCATCAAAGTCATATCATGTGAGCCTGCAGCAGGATGACTTGACTACACTGGTCTTGCATCCCGGGATAGGTAGCTACACTGGCTACCATCCATTCTTCTCTTCACCCCCTCCTCTTGAGCTGGCTGCCACTTTAACTTAGAAGGGAATGCCCCGCTCCTCGAGGATGGAGTTGCTGTATTGGGGAATCACTGGGTTGTCGTACTGGAGAAGTCAGTTTCCTTGTCATTCTAGTTGGGGAGAGCCACCATCACTTACACTGTACAAGTCAGATTCATAGTCGTAAGAATTTGCGTATGAGTTGAAGTATTTCTGACCTGGCTATTGAGGAGACTTGAGCAGAGTTTTGGGTTTCTCAGGGACTGTTGGATTTCAAACACGGTTCTCACTAAGGTTCCGCCCGTACTAAAATTCCAAAGGTCCGACTTAAGCTCCAAACTTTGATTTTGTGAAGACAAGTTTGACAATCAGATAAAATCCAAGTTCTTCTTTTTCTTTTCTTTGTTTTTCTTTTTGCACTTATTGCATAAGTGTTTGCTAGGGACTAGCAAAGGTAAAGTATAGGGGGATGATGAATCCACATTTCAACATCTTTATTCTATCATTTTGGCACCAAAAACCCTAGCAAATACCTGTAAATAGCCTTAAATCAAGCATCTTAGCATTCATGCATGTGCATCCAGACAGTGTATAAATTACTGTAATTAAGGCCAAAATTATAGAATAAATAAAGAAAAGAAAAAGAATAAAATATTGTAAATATTTTATGACCCAAAACCCCCGAGACCTAGGCATTTTGATGAATAGGTCGACAAGGAATAAAGTAGGGGAGATAAGGTCAAAACACAGATAAAATACCTATACATTTTATTCATTCTTTATTCATTTTGGGACCTATTTTTGGTTCCACTTTTTATGCATCAAATAAAGAAACTTTGTACATGAAAGTTGTAGATAATTTAATAAAGAAAAATACAAAATTGATTTCACAGAAAAGTCATGTACAGACAAAAAGATATGGTCTGAATAAGAATCCAAAATCCCAACTTTCCAGACCCGTATCTCACAACTGACAACTCCAAATGTAGCAAACTCACCTTTAATTGTATATAGAATAAAATAATCTATCCAATGGCAGTGGTTTCGCATTTGGCGGAGCTACGGTGTGAAAGTTGACTTTTGGACCCTCATTGTACAGTGTACCTATTAAAATATTCAATTTATTAATTATTTATTATTTTTATAATTTTATATTTTTATAATGTTGTAAATAATACTTATATAATTATGTGCATGAAAATCAGAATAAAGACATAATTAAAATACAAATAAAAATACTTGTATATATTCAATACATAGGTACACTACCTGTATATATACCTATATAAACTACCTTTATATTTTATTTAATATACAAAATACATCAGAAAAATAAAATAAAAATATATTCATATGTATAAAAGTATTTTCTAACTTTATAAAATTATAAACAAAATTAAAGAAATTAAAATACACCAAATAAAAATAAAATACTAAAATACATAGGTATTATACCTATATAGGGTTAAAAAGGTAACTTGTAAAAATAAATCTCATAAAAATAAATAAAAATCAGAATAAAATACTACATAAAATTCTAAGCATTTTTTATTTTACAACTTTTATTTAATTCAGCCATTTAGTATTTTTAAATGAATTAACAAAATAATAACTCAGGGTTTTCCCTGGTTGGTCCACGTGGACCAACCAGGAGGGGTCAACAGTTGACCGCGGTCAACTGGACGCCCTACCCCCCTGTAGCTCCTGACAACATCGGTTTTGACCCAATTTCATGAATTTTTCGAGGCCAAAACTTTCATCTTTTTGTGTTGCAACCTTCTGCAACATTATTCCTCGATCCTCCCTCTATCTCGCCCATGCTTAACCTTGGTCGTCGGACCCAAGATTTGCAAGATATGCCTTGATCTTTGGACCCCTGCAGCTCAGGGTCAAACCACATAAAATGAAACCCCTTCTTCCCTTTTGATTTCAAGTCCCCTTGGTCCACCCTTCAGCGCCACCCTAGTGCTCCGGAGCTCCCTGGAGGTGACAGCTCCATCGCCAGCCCCTCAGCCAAGGCGTTCGAAGTCGAGGGCGCCTCCACCACCTCCGCCAACAGCCGGCGTCGAGGTACCTTTCTTCCTCTGGCTCCGGCCATCGAGGGCCTTCTCCCGCTCATTTCTTCGCACCATTTTATTCCTGCTAGCTTAAGCTTCAAAAACCCCAAAAAAATTATAAGTTCCATCGCGTATTTAGCCAATCCAAGCGTCCTCGCCGGAGCGCACCTCCGGCCACCGACGATCCCTTCCCCTCGCGCATCGATTAGGACCGCCCCAGGTCCAGGCACTTTGCCCTGGACCTTCTAACGCTTTTTGCAGGGTCAAAGGGGGTTGACTCGCGCCTGGGCGCATTTTTGACGCTCGCCGGACCGTGACCGAGCTCCCCAGCTCCGCCACCTTCGCCTGAGCACCTCGGCTGCCGCCGCAGCATTTTGAAGCCCCCAGGAGATAGACGAAGACCCAAGGAGCCTCCAGCCCGCTTTTGAAGCCAAACCGCTCGCCGGAGACGGAGCTCGACCTCGGCGAACCTCGGCTCGCCGGAGTTCGTCGCTGTTCTTGCTCCGGGCTTCGCCGCCGTCGGATCAACGAGGAGCGCCCAGATCGCACAGACACCGTTGGATCTCCATCAGCCTCGGCCGTCCATCACTCGAAGATCATCTAATCCTAGCCGCAGATCCACGAACCGTCATCGGCCGTTCCCCAGCTGCCACGTGGATAAGTGGCTCGCTCCCCGCCGCTGGATCGCGCCTCGCGGCCAGCCGTTGGAATCGTGCCACGCGTCATCATCGGAGCGCCCGAGCGTGGGTATTTTGCATTCCAACCCTCGCACTTTTTGTATTTAATATTTAGTATTTAAACTTTTGTCCGTAGTGTAAAAGTTTTGTAATATTTGCACAAAGGCCCCCAGACTTTGTTTATTTGCACCTAGGTCCTTCGCCACGTCACCTCACGTGACCTGTACACGTGAGGGGGTGGGCATTTTGCAAGGACACCCTCGGTCGTTTGTGTATTCGTTTCAGTACAAAAACTTTCGTATCAAGTGTATTTTTTTGGTTATTTTGCAAGTAGACCCCTAGGGTTTTGTGATATTACATTCCAGTCCTCGCCAGGCGCGTGCAAGTCACGCGCCCTGGTGGGTAAATTGCTTGCGTGCCCATGCGGTTCTTGTAATTAATATTTAGTGCGTTAATTTGAATATTCAGTGTATATTTTTGTGGAAAATTGCATATACGCCCCTGGATGTTTTAGATATTGCACATATACCCCTGCCAGGACTGTTTAATGTTTGGATGTTTGCTCTAATTATTTAACCTCTCATTTTAAGTCCAAAAATTCCACAAAAATAGACTTAAGCATCTGGACATGTGTACTTTGACGCCACCATTTTAGTTTTTGATTTTACTTTATTTTCATATTTATTAAAAATCAAAAACTTGCTATTTGTGCACTGTCTAGCTTAGAAAATACCAAAAAATTATTAAAACACCTCCAAAAAATTCCAAAAAAATCACCTAGTGTCTATTTTATCCTATTTTAGTGTCAGTCCAAAAATCATTAAAAATCTCAAAAGAAAAAAACTAAAAATTTAAAAACACTCAAAAACTTCAAAAATATATATAAAATAGTAGAAAAATCCAAAAATAGCAAATTGAGGTTCTGTTTGTTCCTTATTTTGTCCTTTTTATTCGAAAAATAGTGTGAGAATTTTTA
This sequence comes from Ottelia alismoides, assembly GCA_037367405.1. Taxonomy (NCBI): domain Eukaryota; kingdom Viridiplantae; phylum Streptophyta; class Magnoliopsida; order Alismatales; family Hydrocharitaceae; genus Ottelia; species Ottelia alismoides. Next base: position 569,173 of record JAZKJV010000104.1, read on the forward strand.
GCTACTGGTTGGTATTTTTAATTCCCATATTTATCACAGCCAGCCCAATTTCCACTGTTTTACCCTAATTCAGTATTTAAAAATATCAAAAATACCTTGAAAAAATCCCCAAAAATCACAAAAACAGTAAAAAATTATAAAAATACCAAAAACATCTTAGTTCTGAATTTTTGGTTATTTTTGTGCATTTTTATAAATATTTTAGCTTGCTTTTTTATTATATTGTCTTTATTCTCCATTATTAAAAAAATAAAAAAATATAAAATATAAAATATAAAATCAGAAAATCAAAAATCAAAATACAAAATTAAAAATTAAATAAAAAAAATTAAAAATTAAAACCCACAAAAAATTCATTTGCTTGTTTGCTTAGTGTAGACACTCCACACATCACACACACACTTTAGCATTTTTGCTTGAACTACCCTGCTTGTTCCCTGTGTTCGAACTCTCTACATACTTGCACCTATACATCTTTTATGTAGAGTTAAAAATAAATTTTAACTCCGCATTAGTTCTAATTCATTGATCTTAGTGTGGGTTAATTGTTGATTAAATACGGATTTTGATTGGTCGACACTTCGACTGAGTTCACGCTTTGTGTTGAACTTAAGACCATCGATTTTCTTGTTTATCAGTGACTCAAGGGACGGTGCTTGGTCATATCATCTCCAACAGGGGCATGGAGGTTGATCCGGTCAAGGTGGATATCATCAGGAAACTCAATCCACTGTCTAACTTGTGACAATTACAGTCTTTTCTGGGGCATGTAGGTTTCTACCGACGATTCATTCATGATTTCAGCAAAAGATTGACCGACCTTGACTGATTTGCTGACAAAAGATACCGAGTTCATTGTAGATGATAAGTGTCTTGCATCATTTGAGACTCTCAAGAGTCTAATTGTTGAGGCTCATGTCCTTCAGCCACGTAATTGGTCTCTCCCATTCGAGATCATGACAGATGCCTCCGATTTTGCCATAGGGTTGTGCAAGGACAGAGAAGGGATGGAATACCTTTTGCCATTCACTAAGCTAGCCATACATTGGATGCTGTGCAGTAGAACTACGCCATCACAGAGAAAGAGATGCTAGCCGTAGTCTTTGCCTTGGACAAATTCAGATCATATATTATTGGATCCAAAGTAACTATCTTTACTGATTACACCACCATCAGGTACCTCACGGCAAAGAAGGATGCCAAAGAAAGGCTGATTAGATGGATCCTTCTACTCTAGGATTTGACATTGAGATTAAGGATAAACCTGGAGTCAAGAATGTGGTGGGGGATCATCTCTCCCGATTAGATAATCTTGAGGAATCTGAGTAGACTGATCCCATTTCTGAGACCTTCTCAGATGAGGCGATCCTTGCTATCGCCTTGCTCACATGGTACGCTGACATTATGAACTATCTTGTTGCCAAGAAAGTTCCACGAGGTTGGCCCAGGTAGCGACTTGAGACCTTCCTTGCGAAGACCAAGTCTTACCATTGGAAGGATCACATCCTTTATCATGAAGGAGGGGATAGCGCCTGGCATCGTTGCATTCCTCAGGAGGAGCACCATAGCGTCCTCACATACTTTCACATGCTTGAGGCAGGAGGACATCACTCTGGAGGAGAACAACACATAAAGTGCTCCAATCCGGCCTATGTTGGTCTACTCTCTTCAAGGATTCTGATGAATTCGTGAAGAGGTATACTGACTATCAGAGGATGGGCACTTGTGGACAGCGTGATATGATACCGATGCAGCCCATTCACTTTTGTGAGGTTTTTGACGCATGAGGCATCGATTTCATGGGTCCATTCCCTAAGAATCAGGGCTTTGAGTACATTTTGTTGGTTATGGATTATGTGAGTCGTTGGGTTGAGGCAATTCCCTCCCAAACAGCAGATGCTAAGACTGTTTGCAAATTTTTGAGGAAGAATATCATTTCACGGTTCGGGGTACCTAGAGTATTGATATCTGACGAGGGTTCTCATTTTTTCAATGACAAGGTAAATGCCCTTGCTAACGAATTCAGCATAGACCATCGAGTTGCCACTCCATATCATCCTCAGACCAATGGCATCGCTGAAGTATCAAATAGGGATATCAAGATGATATTGCAGAAGGTAGTCCACCCAGACTGAAAGGATTGGTCACGGCTTTCGGACTCAGTCTTGTGGGTATATCGGACGTCCTTCAAGACTCCTTTGGATACATCTCACTTTCATCTCGTTTATGGCAAGCCCTGCCATTACCTGTTAAGATTAGGCACAAGTCACTTTGGGATATCACTGATATATTATTGGATCCAGAGAACATAGGTGATCAAAGGAAGACAGAATTGGCAGCCCTGGAGGAGCTTAGAGATACAACCTTTTCGAGCAGCCTACATTACAAGGAGCGAGTGAAGATATGGCATGATTCTCATATCAGTCATAAGCAGTTTGATCCAGATCAGAGAGTATGATTGTTTAGTACTAGGCTTAGATTATTTCTAGGAAAATTTGTAGAGTAAGTGGAAAGGACCATATCTGGTCCGAAAGGTGCATGACAATGGGAGTATCGACATATCTGAGATGTCATATGAGTCCACCTTTCGTGTTAATAGTCAGCGTTTCAAACCATATCTAGATCATGAGCCGCTGATCGTTGGCGTCACCCCGATTCATTTTGCATGAGACGTGGTCTTTGACTCACATCAGTTACATCTCGTATCTGATTATCACTGTCTTCCGCCTTGTATAGATCCAAATGTCCATATCATCTCATTCTTTAATCTGACTCCCTATCTGCATCTTGTGATTATGCTATACTTAGGGTGCACTTTACCTTAAGTATAGGGGGTGTCAGACTCTTGATTATTCTCTTGATTCTTTTTACCTCTGTTTTGCTGCCTATACTTTGGGATATTTTACTCTAAGTATAGGAGAGGTAAACTCTGTATATTCTATCACTCGATTTTCTATTTATGTACAGTCTTCTATACTTAGGATTACTTGATCCTAAGTATAGGGGAAACACCGAGCCCTCTTCATTCTATTATTTGATTCGTCATTGTAGTTTAGCATTTCTTTTCACTTTCCTATACTAAGCACCAGTTATGTCTTCTTCTTCATCGCTCTCGATTCACTCTGAGGACATCGTTTGATCTAAGTATAGGGGGTGTCGTATATTATTACATATATACTTTAGCCATAATTCGGACTTTGTATTTGTGTGTTAATAAATAAAATGGCTAAAATCAATTATTAAAAATCGTAAAAATTTTTAAAATTTTCTTGTAAATAAAATTCTTTCTTGCACATATAGCTATTTATAAAATTTTTTTTGTACAAATGTTTGTAAAAATAATTTGTTTGTGAAAATTTTGTAAATATTTTGGGATCAAAACTATGTATACAGTACAAAATTTTGTAAAATATTTGGAAAATAAAAGTTTGCAAAAACCCTAGTGTAAATTTTTGTAAATAGTTTGCAAAACTTCTACATCCAAGCATACATTCAAACATTTTTTGAAATTTTTGCACATTTTCAAAAACTTAGCATACAAAGATTTTTGTATATACTTGTTCAGTTTTTCTGAATCATAGTTGACATTTAAACTAGCCTAGAATTAAATTGGAAAATGGAGCTTGATTAAGACCTTAATCCACTTAATTCTAAGAGGAGCCTTATAGGACTTAGGGTTGAGACTTTTCAAGTCCATTAGTGACTTAATTCTTTGAGTCCACTAGGCTATGATCATATGCCATCTTGATGAGCCTAAGTAGAACATTTAACAATGCACACATGACTCTCACAAACGATGGCTTTACTTGCACCAACACCTTACACATAGCTCTCTACGAATGAGGCGGTGAGGAGGCAGTTTCCTTTGGCTTGGGGTAGCATACGAGGGTAGTAATTCTAGGCAGAACCTCTCGTCTTCTTTTAGGGAAGGAAGTGCGCCTCAACTTGGTCTGACGATGTTGAGGTCTAAAGACAGGAGTTGTGGGTTGCAATAATGCTTCAAAAGAGGGATAGTCTACTGACTCAAGAGGAAAAAGTCCTTATGTATATATGATGCACCATGTAGATATGTTGTACATATGCACATCAAAAAAAAGTGCAAAAGAAAGAAAAACTCTAAAAAAAGGGGTGGGTCTGATAGAAAATGAAATACCCACTAGAGTGTATATAGCCAAATAAAGCAAAGCTTATGTTACCCATTTTCATCTCATGAAGCTTGTAGTAGGAGACTTAGCTACACTGGTTAGGCTCCCAAGGATATGTGGCTACACTGGCCATGGTCCATTCTTTTCTTTCCCCTGTTCTTGAGCTGGTTGAACCTGAACTTAGAAGGGAATACCCCGCTCCTCGAGGAAGGAGCTGCCAGGCTAGGGCATTAAAGTTACCTTGCTGAGGAAGGTTGTTGCCTTGTCATTTCCGAGGGGGGAGCTACATATCACTTACACAGTACAAGAAAAGATTCATGGTCATTAGAGTTTGTGTATGTAGAATTGTTCTGATCTGGATTATTGAGGAGTCTTAAGCATAGATTGGTGGAACTTAGAGGCTGTTGAGTCTTAAATCTAGATCCGAATAAGGTTCCGACAAACTAATAATTCAAAGGACTTACTGAGCTCCATACTCCAATTTAATGAAGATAAGTTTAATAATCAACCTTGATTCTCCTTCCTTTTTCTTTTCTTTCTCTTTTCACTTCTTTTTCAAATAAGTGTTTGTTAAGGGACTAGCAAAGGTAAAGTATAGGGGAGTAATGAATCCCTGATCATCACTCTTTATTCTTTATTTTAGCTAATTATCTTGACAAAGCATCATGTAAATAGATGTAAATACAATAAGTTAGAATTATGCATGCATTTGTTAATATTACATAATTAGCATGTATTTGCGCAAAAAAATAAAAGAATAAAGAAAAAAGAAAAAGGAAGGAGGTATTTAGAATAAATACAGAGTGACCCGAACCCAAGAGAAGGTCAAGCATTGGTCTGATCGTCAAATAAAACAAGTAGAGAGAGAGAGATATGACCCACTCTATATTTTACATATTATTTATGAAAAAAGGTAATTATTTTTGACAAAATAAAAATAAAATATTCTTTTTACCTCGTTTTATATAGTCCTAATAATAAAATAAAAATCAGAAAAATAAAATAAAAATAAAATCCCCTTTCCCATGTAAAAATACCTTGTATATATGTCTTATTCCCTATTTATTATATACTTGTAAATAAATAATAAATAAAATAAAAATTATTTTATACTCCAAAAATCATGTTGTAAATAAATAAAATATAAAAATTAGGGTATTTGTGTAAAAATAACAAAATAAAAATAATTGTAAAAAATACATAGGTATATTATACCTATATATAATACACTGTGTTGTACAAAGAATAATTTATTTTTCAAAAAAATAAATAAAAATCATAGAAAAATAGTTTGAAAAAGTAACAAATATTTTTTATTTTATACACTTTTTGATTTAAAACCATTTATTATTTTTTATAGAATTTGTAAGTATTTTGTGCATCCTAATTTTTTGATTGGTCGATTAGATTGTTGACCGTTGGTCAACAACCCCTTCCTCCTGGATCAGACTCGGATCATGTTTACCGGAGCCGCTTCTCCTATTTTTCCCAATCGGATCACGCATCCTGTCACCCCGATTCTTTGCTTGTGGCCTCTCCTTGGATCCAGGACCCTCGCAGATCCCTAGGAAGGCACAGATCTTCCTAGGGTTGCGTGCCCTCGCCCGATTCCTCCAGCCTCCTAAGAACCCTTTAAATTCTCTTCTCCGCCTCCCAGGAGCAGCAGCTCGTGCCTCGTGCCTCCCTTCATCCCTAGCCACCTCCGGTTGAGTGACAACTGCCTGGGGAACCCTTCGGATCGAAGCTTGGAGGAGCAGCCACGTTGCTCAGCCTCGTGGCTGGCGTGCACCGCCGCGATCAGCCTCCCAGCCTTCCACAGCTTGGTCGAGGCCATTACCTCATCGACCGCCTTCAGCCTGAAGCTCCAGAGATTGCCTAGGACCTCAGGTACATTCTCATTTCCTTCACATTTCCCGCTTAGCTTTAATCTTTCCATTCATTGCTGCCGCACGTTCCTCTGCTCCAACTAGCTTGTCGGAGCCTCGTTACCCACATCCATCCGCTCCGGTCAAACCCCCAACGCACACTCCACCTTGCACCGCAACCTGATCGCCCTTAGGCTCGTCCCTTAGGTCAAGATTAAGGATCTGATCTCCTCTATCGCCTTCGCGGAGATCGACCCTCGCCCCACATCTCTTCTTTGCCTTTTTGTTCAAATAACCCTCGACCGGAGCTTTGCCCCGAGTCAAGCCTTTCCTTTGCGAGTGATCGCGCGTGTTGGGAGCCCCAGTTCCATCCTTCAGAGGGCTCGCCAGAGTAGCTCCAGGCCACCTTTACCGTCACGCACATCCGGCTGTTTGCTCCTCCATCGGGCTCGTTTAATTAACGCAGAGGACCACCATGATCATGCCTGAGCCTCCCGATCGATCATCAGAGCCGAGGATCACCCCTAGGCTCTGGTGAAGCTCACCTCGGCCCTGTTCTTCCAGATCCCTTCAGCACCGTCGGATTGGTCATCAACCTCCAAATCAGATCCAAGTCGCCGACCGTAGCAGCTTTTTGGGCTGTTAGATCTGACGTCTGACGGATTTGCGCCCCACGTCCTCGACATCTCCTGAGGCATCAGATCTGACAACTGCCACATATGAGCCGCACGTCCACGTGCACTCGGCGGCCACCACGTGTCCCCCCCCCACGCGCTCCACATGCATCTGCGAGGGTATATTGCATTTCCTTCCCCGCACTTTTTATGTTTTATTTTCTAGTCTGTTAAATAAAGTTGTAGTTCAGTCTATTTGCATATTAGTCCCTAATATTTCTAGTATTTGCACTTTAGTGCTCCCAGTTTGAATACACGTGCAAGATCATGTGCCTTGTGTGGTTTTTACATATTTTATCCTAGACTTTTTGAAGGTTCTGTTTTGAGTTAAATATTTTATGTATTTGCATTTATGCCCCTCTGCGTGGTTAATTGACATGAGCGTCAATTTCATGGGAATTTTGCACTTATATCCCTGAACTTTTTATAGGTGTTATTGTTTAACTTGGAAACTTTAGGTTATTTGCAAATAGGTCTCTACAATCTATGGGATTTGTTTTAAATCAAATAATTATCAAATTTACTCCAAAAATTCCCCAAAAATTGCCAGTAGCTCTTGCTACTGTGTAATATTTTTGTTAATTTTTGTGACGCAATTTGATTTTATTTGATATTTTCTAAAAATAAAAAATCCCTAAAAATCACAAAAGATCAAAAATCTTATAAAAATTCTTAAAAATTCTAGAAAAAAATGCAATTCCAGTTTCTATAATTAGGTCTTTTTATCCATTTTTTCATAAAAATTGCCTCTACGCCTTTCAGGCAATTTTAGCATTTTAATTTTGCCTTTAGGTCACAGCTGAACAATTTTCCCTTGTTTTGTGTTTATTTTATTTTTAGAAAATCATATAAAAATATGAAAAATCCTACAAAATCATCAAAAACACTTGCATATTTGAAAATATAAAAATATTTTTATTTATAATTTTTGAACCTTTTTAGTCTTAATAAAAATGGTTGAAGGTTGATTTCTTTTATCTTGTTATTCATTTTCTCATTAGAAAATATTAAAAAATTGCAAATTAAAAATCACAAAAGATGTCTTTTCTTTTCTGATATCTCGACTACTTCGTAGGCTTTGCTCGTGCTCCTTGTGTTCGAACCTGGTCGCTATATCACGTTGAATAAAAAGCAGAGACCGCTACATTTGATTTTTGAGCTTGATTGTTTATTTTGTGTTCTTATTTTTCTTGATTGACTGTGCCTTACGATTCGGGTCGCAACGACCTTAGAGACTACTTAAGCCGAGTTGCTCTAGGCCATTCATCACCCCTCCATCCCTGAGCTCCACCCCATTCATCACTCTTTATTCTTATATTTTAGCTACAAAAACCTTTGCAAATGCATGTAGATAGGTGTAAATAGGAATAATTAGCAAAAGCATGCATTGTGTAAAAACCTATAATTAGCATGTTTTTGTGCAAAAATAAAAGAATAAAAGAGTAAAAAGAAAAAGAGGGAAATATTTAGAATAAATATTGAGCAACCTAACCCAAGGGAGGGCTCAGCATGGGCCTGACCGCATAAAAACCAAGTAGAGGGAGATAGGGGCTCATTTGTATATATTTATGTAAAATAAAAATGTTTTACTCACCCAAAAATATGCTTATAAATACTTGTATATATTTATAAGAGATAAAAACAAAATAAAAAGCTAAAAATTAAAAATTAAAAAATACCCTTTCATCATGTACATAGACCATGCTTCTATATTTATTTAACCTTGTAAATAAATAAAGTTATTTTCCAAACTTTTTGTAAATATTCTGGGCTATATATTGTAAATAAATAAAATAAAAAGAATTAAAACAAAAATCAAATAAAAATAACAAAATTAAAATTACAAAAATATATTATACATATACCATGTATATAGTTGTACATAACTATTTATTTTACCTATGTATATAAATAATAAAAATAAAATAAAAACACCCTTTTATTCCTTATTTTATTCTATAAATAAATAAAATATAAAATAGGAATAAAATTGTACAAAAATAATAATTAAAAATAAAAAAAAAATCAAAAGCCTCGATATTGTATACATACCTATATATAGCTATATATTGTAAATACCTTATTTTTATTTCCAAAAATTAATTAAAAATCACCAAAAAAATAGAAAAAAATAAAATAAAATATTTTATGTTTTAAGTTTTTGTAAATTCGGTCATTTTCTAGCCTAAAATAAAGAAATAAAAAATCAATATTTGGTGGCTCCTGATTGGTCCACGGAGGTTTGTTGACCCACGGTCAACTCCCTCCGCGGACCTTCTTCTCCAGCGGATCTCGCGCCCGACCCGACTTCTCCTCTTTTTCCGCGCTCGATCCGCTCGCCATCTCCGCGAACCCCGGGTCCTATCTCTTCTTCTTGCATCCGAGACCCTCGCCGGGGTATCCACATTGGGATCCGCGCTTCTCACAGCCCTACCCGACCTGCACGAGCCGGACCTGCACCCACTTAAATACCCAGCTCCGCCACCTAATTCTTCCATCTTTGGCCATTCGCGTAGCTTTCCAGTGAGCTCCAGAGAGAGAGAGCGAGGTGACAGCTCGCCGCCCCACCCTGTTGCAGCGAGGAAGGCCGGCGAATCCACTAATCCGGCGACATCTCCGCCGTAGCTCCGCCACCTGAAGCGAGCTCGAGCCTCGGGCAGAGACACCCCTTTAGGCGACGACCGGGAGCACCCCCAGCTCTAGCACAGTCTACCCATCCACCCAGGTAGTCCCTTAGCTCCGCCATTCCATCTGATTTCCATTTTGCCCCAATTCGCTTCGCCGTCGTATATCCTCGATTCACCCCGGTTCCGACCACCTTCCGACCATCGGACCCGACCGTCACGTTCGCCCTTCCCCCGCGCACCTTCTCCGCCCCTCCGTTCAATCCAGCTCGCACAGGAGCTGGGGTTCGAACCCCTTCGCCGTCGCATCGCCGGGGTTCGCCCGCACCACCGCACCGTTCGCCCGCACCACCGCTAACGGGGTCGAGGCAGTTTGCCCTCGACCCAGGAGCTCTTTGGTTGCGATTTGCAGGTCAATCGAGGGCTGTCTGAGGCCCTCCTACTTGAGGACTGGAGCTTCTTCTCCACCGGAGTCGACAGAGCTCTCCGGAGCTCCGCTGATTCATCGGAGACGTCCCACAGACGCGGGAGGCCAAGGCGAAGCTTCCTCGATCATCAGAAGCCCCCGCGAAGGACCGGAGCGCGCGTACTGGGCCGGCGAAGTTCGTCGGCCTCTTGTTCCTCCAGGACCCTCCAGAGCCGTCGGATTAGCCTCCCGCTCCAGGTGCCATCCTGACCGTTGGTGGCTGGAGCTCCCTTTGACGTCAGATCTGAGGCGCTAGATCCAGGCCATTAGATCCACACGTGTCCTGGCCTGGACCGTTGGATTGACCAGAGCAGCAGCAGCGTTAGAGCCGCCCCCCTTCCTGACCGTCCGATCGCCACGTGGCGGCCATCCGTCAGCTCCGGTTAATAAAGGGTAAATTACCCTTAGACCCTTATCTTAGTTTTATTTCATTTGAGTCCTGTAAATATTTAAGCACGTTATTTAGTTTTAGATTTATTTGCACAATGGACCCTGCACTTTAGAGTATTTGCTTATATACCCCTGCCTGTGTGAGCCACGTGCTTCGTCACGTGTATTTTTGGGTTATTTGCTATACATGCCCTCGTAGTTCTGGTTGTTCTGAAATGAATGAAAACTTTTTGATATTTGCATTTATGCCCCTGTGAATGGTTTAATTCCGCATGTGCGTATATTTTTAGGTAAATTGCAACTAAGGTCCCTGGACTTTTGGTACGTGTTACCAATAGGTCCCCGGACCTTATTTTTATTACATATAGGTCCCTGAGTGCCCCAGGCACGCGCTTGGCGCGTGTTTTGCTGGGTGTTTTGCACTGGGACCCCCAGAACTTTGGGCATTTGCATTTCAGTCCCTGTGCACAGTACCCTCTTGTCATTTTTGAATAAAATATCAAATCACCTCCAAATTCGATGAAAATTTGACACATGGCTCCCGCCATGGTGTAGGATTTTTGTGAATTTTTGAGGACATTTTTGATTTCGTTTGTTATTTTTAAAAATTCAAAAACTATCATTTTTGTTATTGTCTAGGTTTAAAAATCACAAAAAAATATTAAAACCCCTCTAAAAATTCTACAAAAATTAGTTACTGTTTAGTTTGTGTTGTTTATTTTCTAGCCAATTTTGGCTATTTTTCATTGCTGGAAAACCTTAAAAACTTAAAAACCCTTAAAAACCCATAAAAATTTTAATAAATACATTAAAAATCCAAAAACAATAAATCTGGAACCTAAATTTTCCTATTTTCATCTAATTTATAGGAAAATTACCTCCAGGCCTTTTTGAGGTCCTTAGGTATTTTATCTAGGGACTTTAGGCTTGGCTGGACAGTACCACTTAGTTTTGTTACTGTTTGATTTTTAGAAATTAAAATAAATATCAGAAAAATCCTAAAAATTCACCAAAAACATAAAAAATTATAAAACACACAAAAATATTTTTGTTTGAATTTTTGTTTGATTTTTGATGCATTAAATAAATTGTTGAAGTGTGATTGTTTTTGTGCTTTCTTATTTTCTTTACATATTAAAAATCCAAAAAAATATAAAAATAATTAAAATCCACTAAAAAACATTTTGTCTTTTATTTTATTTGTTTTTACTACTTCGTAGGCCTTCGGCCAACCCGTGCTCCTTGAGTTCGACCCTGGGTGCTATACCAGGTTAAACACATAGCAGGACCGCTACGCGTGTTTTGATTGATTTTATTTTCATTTAGTGGTTCATTTTTCTTGATACACATATCCGAGTGATTGAGGTCGCGACGACCGATTTAGCTACACCTGATTGCCTTAGTCGCTCGGGATTTTGTGTCATCAGAGACTACTTAAGCCGAGTTGCTCTAGGCCATTCATCACCCCTCCATCCCTGAGCTCCACCCCGATCTCCTCCCCTACACCTCCTCCTCCGCACCTCCTCCCCAGGTTGCCCTTCATCCCTAGCCCCAACCCCTCCAGCCTCGAGCTCCGCCCCGAGCTCCTCCTTCGTACCTCCCACTCGACTCTCCCTCCTCCCTACCTCCTCCCCATCCCGCCCCGAGCACCTCCTCCTCCCCCTCACCCCCAGCCCCCTGCTGCTCCCCCCCTCTGCCCTCCCTCCACCCCAGTGCCTCCCCCTCTGCCCCAGCTCCTCCCCAAGCCGCCCTGAGCTCCTCCCCCTCCCCCTCATCCCCACCCCATGCACCCCTAGCTCCTCCCCTCCCCTCATCCCCACCCCTTGCTCCTCCCACCGCCCTACACCAACCCCTCCGCCCTCCCTCTGCCCATGTGTCTCCCCCTCCGCCCTAGCTTCTCCCCAACCCACCCGTACCTTTTCCTCCACCACCCTCCGCTCCTCCTCCCCGGCTCGCCCCCTCCAGCCCCTCCTCCCTGACCTGGCCTGCTGGATGTGCTCTTTCTCCTCTAGGCGACGACGAAGAAGACGAAGGAGCATGATACTGTTGTACTCAGATTCTCAGATAATTCTCCTCCTAGATGGAAGTCCAAGTCCGGATCATCGTCTTAGGGGAAAGGAGGGGAAGATTTAATTTTGATCAAAATGCTCCTCTTAACCACACCATAGTTTGAATAGACCATGGTTGTTTTAATTCTTTGACAGTCAATCTGACGGAATGTCACATATGATAACGGAAGTCAGGGGCACAACTGATATTCATAAAAAGGGAGGGGCATAACTGAAATTGCAATATCTTAGTGGGGCATAACTGATAAAAACTCTATTATATATGTCAAAAATACTTTATGATGTACAATTATATCTATACATTATTTATGCACTTTAAAAGTTATATGCGTAGAAGAATGTATTTATCACATTATAAATATGTGTGTAAATATTTGCATAATATATTGATGTCAGATGACATAGATCCAAGTGTGGATTAATTAACGGGTAACACGTTCGTCCCGTGAGAACCGATTGTCTGCTGTAAATGGCATTTACAGCAGGAGCTGTAATGTACGAAGAACTTCGGATGAGGAGGCTCACATCTCAAGAGACGGGTGTAGTCTCTACAACATAGTGGCTGCAAAAGGCGTTACAGCAGATAATCCTCTCTCGTCCAGTGTGCATGCTAACAGTGCTACGACCCCTATCAAATTGAAAGATATTCAGTAAGAATATGGCCCTACGGCTAATTATTTAATTAACAAATCTTACCTACTCCAACCACCAACTATTTATGAAGGCAGAAAAGAACAAACCCATTACTGTCAGTGCGATCGATCCTTTCCTCTCTCGACGAGAAGCAGATGAGAAGATCGCAGATCTCTCTTGGTCCCTCCGCTTCCACAGAAAAGATGGGTCGTAAGGAGGACTCGGCAGACTCGCTGCAAGGTCCCCAGGTATATCCCTCGATCATCCATTCAATTCGGACCAACCCAATGTTTCTAATCCTTGAAGGAAATTCTATCCTTCTTATCTATGTTACAGACAACGGTTCTCAAGGTAAGCATACATTGCCAGGGCTGCCTGGAGAAGGTGAAGAAGCTGCTCCAGAAAATCGACGGTACATGCAGCTCAAATCTTCGTTTCATATACGTCTCTTCATGTTTTCAAATCAACCATTCAATCTTCAGGTGTGCGCGTCGTCCACATTGACGGAGAAGCGGGGAAGGTCACGGTCTCCGGGGCAGTGGAGCCGGAGATCCTCGTCAGAACGCTATCCAGCAAGGGGAAGCACGTGGAGATCTTATCATACTCGGAAGGGCCGCAGCGCCTCGAGGCCCACCTCCAGCAGATCCGACTCGAACGGAAGGCCACGCAGACGCCGGAGGATGGTAGGAGGGAAACCCAGAAGGAGAAGCAGACGGCATCGAGGAGGTCGTTCGACGTGGCTCGGCTCAAGGATTTGATGGTGCAGGCGGTCATGGGGAAGGGAAGCAAGTACGTGAAGCTAAACAAGGCCGGGAAGGTGGACGACGAGGGCGACCTGGAGTGCAGGAATCCCTTCGACGACGTCCATGCTAAGGGGAAGGGGGCAATTGGCAGGATCAGGATGGGGTTCGCCTCGGCGCCGCAGTCTCCACTGTGCTCGCAGAAACCCTACAGTCCAGCTGTTGCCACCAGGAAGAATTTATGGCGGCAGATGACGAGCTGAGGTGCGATTTCAATCAACATCAGTGTTGCGGTGGAGGAGAGAGGCGAGATTCCGCGTGACCTAATATTAATACACGTACATGTGAATAAGAACAGTGGAACCGCGAGGTGAGATGTGGCATTTTGGCTTCTGTTCTTCTCTATATGCTATATATTGTATTGGAGAAGGTGATAATAATGTGATCATATAATTTTGGCATCAATATCTTCAGGTCTGTAAACCTTTCTGAAATCCACACACATATATATAATGATGAATGTTAGAGTGATATAATGATGAAGTTTTAATACAATGTTAGATGGATATAATGATAATTTACAAATTTTTATTTCGAAAGCTGCCCTCTGGGAGTAGTCAAATTGGCTACTCCCACTCCTATTTTTCTCTCATTTTTTTATTTCTTTGGAAAATAAAAATTTGTATACATCACTATATCCCTCTAACATTCTATTAAAATTTCGTCAGAAATAAAGACTCCTATGCCCTCCATCCAGACGTCATTTTTTTAACGGTCGCATGATTTTTTAAATCGATCCTGTTTGGATGGAGGCCGTAGGAGTTTCTGTTTCTAACGAAATTTTAATACAATGTTAGAGGGATATAATGATGAATTTACAATTTTTTATTTTCCAAAGAAATAAAAAAATGAGGGAAAAATAGGGGTGAGAGTAGCCAAGTTGGTTACTCCCCGGGGGCAGTCCCATTTAACCCTATATATATATAGAGGATAGGGAGTATACACTCGGGTGCATGTAATTTTACACACACACACACATATATATATATATATATATATATATATATATATATATATGGGTTTAATGGAGCTGCCCCCTTAGGGCAGCCAATTAGCAGCCCCCACGGTCTTGCCATCGTCGGATTTCATCAACGGCTGAAACTTTTGGAAATTTCTTTGATTTCCAGACATTTGCCCCCTCGCCACCCCACCCATCCCCTCACCTTCCCTTCGAAACCTATTATTCTCCCAAATCTCTCCCCCGCACCGCGTCGACCAAGCCACCTCCTCTCCTTGCGCCGCCCTCAACGCGGCACCACCTCGCTCCCTCCGCTCTTGACGTCGCCTTCGTCGCACCACTTCTCTCTCTCTCTACCGCCGCAACTCTGGGTGAGACCATTTTCCCTTGCGAGCCCTAGCCGTCGCGAGACCCTCCCCGATGCTCCGGATCTCTCGCATGAGTCCTTGTCGGTCTTGCTTCGGCTTCTCACGCATCTAGATCCTCTCGCTCGAGCTCTCGCTATCTCATCTCCGAGCGGCTGTCGACCTGCACCACCATCGAGTGCGCTGGCTCTGCACCCTCCATCCTCCCACCTCCTCTCCATTACCTCAGTACGCCAGCTCCCTTCAGTATACTTTCTCAACACAATATGTCTAATGAAGCGAGAGAGTTTATGGTTAAGATGAATCAAAAAGGTTTTCTACTTGTGCATATTATGTGCTTGTGTCTGCTCTGTTCTAGCAATGCAAGGATATAGATGATTATCACATCAGTCAGATGTAATGAGATGACCTTGTATGCAGAATGGTATCTTACAATTTGCTGATTGAAGTTTTTTGCAAAGAGAAAAGGATGGATAAGGCGATAGAAACATTTGAGCATATAATGCTTGAGAATAGGTTCTCATCAAGTCTTTGGTCATTTAATACTTTACTTAATGGTTATTCAATTGATAGGAAAAAAAGAAAAAAATGATGTTTCAGCAAGGACTTTGCCAGGCTCATTAAATTGAAGATGCTACGACAAACTCTCATTCATAAAGATTAATTGTAGTTTGTCCTTCATCTACAGGTCTTTTAAAAGTGGTTAAGGGAAAGAGGAATCTCGGTTGAGGTTGATTTAGTACTGGAAATGTTTCCAAACCTATGGATCACAATGCCAATAGTTGTGTGTGTTGATCATGAGTCTTTATGGCCTCGATAACAGTGGCAAAGTAAGTCTCCAGAAGCATGTATCTTGTTTCAGGTGCATGAGATTTTGATCTTCTGTTCTAATGTTCCTTGTTGATGATGAAATATCTAAACAAATGCCATCTCACGTTGATTGGTGTAGTGTAGAAATTGGGCGCCATAGTTTGCCATGGCAAAGTTGATGGCCTTAGTATATCTTTGGAAACACAGTGTAATGGTGCACACCGAATTAATGTTATGCCTTATTCTTTACTTATTCTTTATATATACGGGAATGGATCGTCTGCTGCAATGGGAGATAACAGATTCTGTAATACGCATTTGAACCGGTTAATCTTGATCGAGCGGTTTACGCGATTATCTACGGTACGGGCTCATAAAAAGTGCATAATCACGTGAACCGCTCGATCAAGATCGAGCGGCTCAAATAAGTAATGCAGAGTCTACTGGGCTCCCATTACAACAGACGATCCAATTTCCATCTATACAGCATGGTTGCGGCTTCAGTTGGGTTTCTAAAAAAAATGGGATGTTTTAATCCTGCTGTTACTGATTATCGCCCTTTTTAATCCTGCTATTGTAGATGTTTAGTTGGGAGGATTGAAGACGACTGTTATTCTCAAGATGTTGTACAATCGTGCTAATCTATTGAAAAGGGTGTTCATGAATGGTGAGGGCCGTCAATTTTTTTTAGACAAACAATTCAAATTTCATAATCTCCAAAACAGAACGCCCACCACAATCTCCAAAACAAACCCAAGCGTCACACTTAGGGTTCGTTTGGTTGCAAGGTTGGGCAGGGTTGGGTTGGCCCAACCCGGATTACCCCTCCAACCAAACGGCCCAATCCTCCTCACAGTTTACTATTCACAGGGGTACCCCTGTCCAACCCAATCCGGCCCAACCCTGCAACCAAACGAACCCTTACAGATGTAGTTATATAACCCAAAGTAAGTCAAATATCCAGCATCACCATAGTTTCAAATCGAAGCTCCCACCGGGCGACCGAAAATCCCACCGAGCGATCAAAAGTTACGGGGCTCATTGATAGATAGGATCTTCATCTTTCTCGAACTGCAAGCAACAAGACGGGCAACACGACCTCCACGAGATGGAGAAGCCCCATGTGCCATAACCTCTGAAACAAAGGAGCGATAATACATGAATGTAAAGAAGCAATCAATGAAAGGACTTACTCTCCTCAATCGAGCACTTTCTAAAATTTTCAAGAATTTCATCAAACAACCATCCTATCATGATAGTGCAAATTGATGAAACTTCAGATAATATTTTTTTAGAGTTAAAGGGAATCCCATTTGAAGCCAAGTTTACAATCCCTTCCAGATTGACCACCACATTGTGATCTTGATAACCAAAATCTACCAATCTACCTTTGTGAAACATCACCCACATTCGTGAAGTTTGCCATAAATTTTTCAAAATTTGACTCCAAACCACAACAATCAAACATCTTTCGTGTAATGACACATAGCTTTCGAGATTGGATGTTGGTGATCATATAATTGGATGTTGGTGATCATAGAATTTATGCCTCCCTTGATATAACCCCTAAATAAACCGCCTTCGTCATTTTAGCTAACATTGCATCAAGTAGCCAAAGCGAATGAATAAAAAGTAGAGGAGACAAAGGGTCGCCATGTTTGACCATTCATTCTGGGTGAATGAATCATGCGGTTGTACCATTAACTTTGAAGGAGACCCCTATAGTTTCTAAGAGTCCTCTAATCCATGAGATGAATATATGTGGATACTTTACCGCCTTCAATACCTCCAAAATGAAAGGTCAACGTAGTGTATCAAATGCCTTACGAAAGTCGATTTTAATAATGATTTCTTTGGTCCCTTACGTTCCCACTCACTGATAATTATCGAGGTGATGGTAAATGCATCCGCCACATAGTGGTTCCGTAAAAATGCCAGCTGAGAGGGTGGAATCTGTGACGAGAGAAAAGGTGACCATCTATTCGCAATGGCATTAGAGATTACGCGCATAGGAATATTGATAAGACTAATAGTACCATAATTTTCGATTTCGTAAGAATTCCTTTGTTTGAAGATGTGAGAGACAACCGAATTGTTTAGATGCCTAAGGTACTGTTCGGGTGACGGGTTAAACTCCTCTTTTGGGAGTTTACCCCCCTTACCCCACATCCCCCTCTCTCCATGTGGGTCCCACTTTATTCCTTTTTTTAAAAAATAAATACATCAATTTTACATCATCAGTCCTATCAAAAAATAATATATTATACCATCATATCATATAAAAATTATAAACTACTCCACTTCTACTCACTTTTCCAAACTTATACAATCACATCACAATAACTACTTACTTTTTAAAACTCAATACAATCATATCACTCCAAACCCACTTCTAACCCACCCCCAATTTAACCCTCTATCCAAACACCAAAATCCAAAAACGAGTTACCCTCTACTAGTTTAACCCGCCTTAACCCGCTAATCAAATGAGATTTCTTTCAATCAACCACGAATCATAGATGTTTGTCACCATTGCCATAAAATCTTTCTTCAAAACTGACCATCAATGTTTTAGAAATTCGATCGTAATACCATCAGGACCTGACGTTTTGGTTTTTTTTAAACTATTAATAGTGATCTCTCTGATTGTCTTACTTGGGGTTAGGATCTGTACTTCCTACGGTTCTGAACTATCAAAATACACCGAAAAAAAAAGAACCATCAGATATGAAAATATGCAAATATTAAGAAAATCACCACGTCTTTATTTATTAGATTGACACATTGCAAGGCTTCCTCAAGCACATACATAAATACCGCTCACACACAATTACCTTCACATTTTTTTTCTGAAAAAAAAGGTAAAAAAAGAAGAAAAAACGTTGCAGGCACAAGTATGTATGCCAACAATCATAGTTTACATCACTGGTCCATCGTCTCCAAGCCAATGATCAGCATGACTTGATGCAGTAGCAAGATCTGCCGTTGTCGCACTTGGCGGCGTGGCCGATCTCAATGGTGATGCAGAGGTTCTCACACGAGTACTGGCTGCACCCGCTCGAGTCGACGAGCACAGGGCACTCCTTCGCCTCCACCGCGGGGGCCATCCCGGCCACCGCAGCGAACAGGAGGAGTGCAGCGAGGAAGAAGCGGACGGAGGAGGTGGCTGCCATTGCTTACAAGTATGTAAGTACTTGTGGCCTTGGGCTGATTGGTGTGAGGAAATGGGAGAGGAGGGCTTTGCACTGCCTTGGGCTTCTGCATGGATTGGAAGGATCACGTATGTATATATAGATGAGTGGATTGTGAGATTAGTGGTTAATTACATCTTTGCTTAATCTGGAATGGTCTATTTCTGGGCATATGTAATTTTGATTGGTTCTGATCAGTGGCCGTGCTTTGTTTACGCTTCTTCCTTAATCATGAGAGATTAGTGTGACAAGTCACTATTTTCAAATGATGATGATTTTTTTAAAGGAAAAAGGGTGTAAAGCCGTAAAAGCAAGCACTCAAAAAAAACTTTATAATTACAAAGATCAATAATCCCCAAGGATTTTGGTATGATGTACAACATTTTCCACGTAAAATCTCTCTCTTTCTCTCTCTATATTCCCTAAATAACACCACATTCCTCGCGAGCCATATTGCTCGGAGTGTTGCGGCTATTAGAACCTTTATATATGTCTGTTCATTTCGCGACGTCTCAACTGGAATCCAGAAAGAATGAAAGTTCTCCGTCGCGACCCCAATGAGAGGTAACTCCCTCCAAACCTCTTTTGACATTGGACATGTAAAGAAAGATGGTCAATATCATCCACATCTTCAGAACAATAATGTCACAAATCATCAGAACCATGGAACAATCTGGCCCCCCGAGCACTAGTCAACAACCTCTCTCTGCCCATCAGCCACATGAAGATTTTGACTCATCGCGTGGGATCTTCCACCTCCAAATTTGACCCAACGTTGGCATATCAATCCCCAGATCAAAAACAAAAGATGTGTATAAAACTTTATAAGCCTTCTTGACCTAGAATTGACCATCCGGCCAGGCCAATGGTCGCGCCCATCTGATGGAATTCTCGCCTAAGAAAGCATCTCTCTCAAACATTGCAAATCTAACATATCCTCATTGAAATGATGGATAATTTTATAATAATATTATTTGCTCTATTGTCGGATACGTGACAACAAAATTGTCCTAATGTAACTGGTAATATGAATATTCCTTATCATATCTTTCGATGTTAAAGATAACACAATGAAAATTATTCGTTATTAAATTATGTTTTATTCTTTTAGTTAGCAACGGATATCATATTCATCATTAAAGATTTATGTAATGACATATTTTACTTTGACGTATTCATTAAAATTTATAGTAACCTTTATTAAATTTAACTCTGACTAGAAGAAAAAGTCAATGAATAACCACTGTTATATGGTTCATTTTGAGGAATATAACATCAAATACATTATTCATTGCGAATTTAAAGAATGAAGCAAAAAATAATATTAATTGTTATATATATTTAACTACTGAAGATATAACGATGAATATTAAATTATTCATTAGGCATTAATTTACTGTAGTGACACTTTTTGGAAGCTAAAATGTAATCATTTGTATGTGTTATATGAGATCCCCTCTATAAATATTTTTTAATTTATCAGCTAAAATTTCAAAAACTATTTCCGGATTCAGAATCATCTTTATTTTTTTAATATTCTTTAAAATAAAAAGATCAATATCGACTTTGTTATCATCTTCCTAGTCTTGCAGCATGTCTCAATGCTCAAACGTTGGGATAACTCAACCTAAGTTGATGCTTACATATATGTCAAGTTAAATAGAGGAGTGATCCTATGAGATTTGCCTTTTGTGAGATGGTGAGACGTGCAATCTCAACCGCTCATTTTACCTTCATTAACGATATGAATCCTTGGAGGATTTAGACCACCTTCATTATTTTATCTAAATCTTCTAAAGTTTCATGTCGTTAATAATGGTAAAATGAGTGATTGAAATTATCGATTTCACCATCTCATAAAAGGTCCATCGCACATTCCTCATATACATCATCAAAATCTTTCCTCGAACTGGACAAAATTTGTGGCAATGTGAATTTTTTATTTTTCAAATAAGTTGAACATAGGTTAAATCACTCAAATGTGTGGTATAATTATTTTAGTACAAGATAGTATTATTTTTAAATAAATAAATAAAATCATAATATAATTAAATATCGAATTATGCAAATATTCCGAAAAATATGTTGCAGCAATGGCATTAGATTGAATAATTACGACAACAAATACTAATACTTTGACTTGTGACTATTTAATCCCTTACCAACAATTATAATATAGCCAATTAATAATATCTGTAGTATGTTCATGGGACGTTATTTCGTATAATTGGAAATTTGTTGCACGTAATTACTACAAAATCTATAACAAAAATATCTCTTGCTTTGTGGCAACAATTAGAAAAGAAACAAGTTATAGTTAAAGTTTTTTTCCGTAATTCGTCGCTTCTCTTTTTTAGAAGAAAGAGGGTGAAGTCCCAAGGTGGGACCCATGGCAAAAGTAGTTATATTAATATCATATCAAAAGAAATATATTATCTTGCAGATTAGAGACGTTAAAGGGAGAGGCACAAGGCTATTACATTTTCAAAACAAAATCTCTGGTTGTTAAAAACTAAATCATTTCTTCCTCCCCAAATGGCCCATAATGCCGCAAACAGAAGAGCATAGTCATCCGTCGAGTTGCCGACAACCGACCTTACCAGCCTCCAGAAATCAGACGCACCACTGAGAGAGGCCCATGGTGCCCCCACCTCCTTCCACACCTGCACCAAAAAGGGGCACGTAAAGAAAGCATGTTGAGCGTCCTCAAGATGCTCACCACATCTATCACAGCTTATGTCAGTAATACCAAACAATCTGCCCCTTCTCACTTTGTCACAAATCCTACCCCTCCTGAGGCACCAGAGGAAGACCCTCACTCTGCTTGGGACCTTGTTAGCCCATATTGTCTTCATGTCCTGAACCAAATCCGGATCCATAGAATTCGGGCTCCCCTGAACATCTCGTAGGCCTTCTTCACCGAGATACAGGAAGGGGAGGGGAACTCCACCCGTAGTCTGGCCAAATCCTCTAATCTTCGCTCTGGGACATCAGAAATGAACTGAGGGTTCCACGAACCAGAGTTGCAAGAATCCGCCACAGAACAAACCTTTGTCTGCCGCCAAAGGAAAAAGCCTAGAGAACCTAGTGCTAAGGATCCCCTCACCAGTCCAGTCATCCTGCCAGAATTGAAAATCCTCCCCGGACCCCACCTTCGGCATCAACCTCTCCCGAAACGTCGGGAGGATGTCACGAACCCCGCTCCAAAGCGAGGATTCAAATCTTATTCTCCTAGCCTCAAGCGAGGCCCTAACTCCATAAATGTTGCGAAGTAACTTGATGGTTGATGACGCAAAATTCGTACGGTTAAGATGTGTAAAATGATATCAAAAGTGTCGTTGTCCTCAACCGCACGATTCGGTCATCGAGAAAAATAAATTGAAACCACTTAATAAAAGATAAATCGATAAAACAAATGTGTAAGCGGTCTTTCGCTATTCTTTTTACCTGGTATAGCGACCAGGGTCGAACACAAGGAGCACGATTGAAAAACTCTATAGTCAAATTTCGAAAGCTAACTTTTTTTGTGGTTTTTGAATTTTTATTTTTTTTTAATTTTTAATAGAAGCACAATTGAAGAAAAGTGATAAACACACACAAACTCTTTTTGGTATTTTGCAATTTTTTTTGAGTTTTATATATAAAAGGAAAATGCACAAAAATTGGACAGAAATTAAAACAAGTCAAAACACAGCTACAAGAATTTTTGTGGAATTTTTAGGAAATTTTATATTTTTTTATGAATTTTCAAAGTGTAGGCAGAGAAAAAGACACAAAAACACTATTTTTGATTTTTTTTAAAAATATTAAATGATAATAAAATGCAATGAAATTTTATACAATGAAAAAAAGGCGTAACAGGAATATCTACAAATTTTCTCGGAATTTATCGACTCACAAAAAGCTTTATTCCATCAAAACAATCATGCATAACTTATTGTCTGAAAAGCAGGGACTGAAAAGTAATTATGCAAAACTTTCTGCCTTGACATATAATAAAAATAAAGATGAAGGAAGATGTGCAATTTACCTAGTAAGCATGATGCTATGCATGTGCTGTGTTGGAGGAGCCAAGGATTTATTTGTAATTTTCAAATCTTCCAAGACTTCATCCGCAGTTTTTCCATTTTTTTTATACCCTCTCCCTAGGGTTTATTGTGGTTTCGTTGTTCACAGCACCAAAAGGGAAGCCGCCGCCGCCTCCCTTCCTTCTTCTTCCTCACGCGGAAGAGCAAACGGCGGGCCGTGGCGTTGGAGAGGGACGCGGGAGATCGCGCAGCACGCGGGGATGAGGGCGCGCGTGGGCGGCGCCTAGAGATGGCCGCGCGTGGCGCGGGGTCGCGGATCGAGGTCGGTGATGAATACCCATTCATCACTCTTTATTCTTCTATTTTAGCTACAAAAACCTCTGCAAATACATGTAGATATGTGTAAATACAAATAATTACCAAAAGCATGCATTGTGTAAAAACCTATAATTAGCATGTTTTTGTGCAAAAATAAAAAGAATAAAGAGCAAAAAGAAAAAGAGGGAAATATTTAGAATAAATATTGAGCAACCTAACCCAAGGGAGGGCTCAGCATGGGCCTGACCGCATAAAAGCCAAAGTAGAGGGAGATAGGGGCTCACATATGTATATTTGCAAATAAATAAAACTATATATTTTCCTCACCCAAAAATATGCTTGTACATATTGTGTGTATATTTTATTAAAGAAAACAAAATAAAAATTTAAAAATCAAAAATTCAAAAATCCCCTTTCACCATGTGTAGACCATCATCCTTTATTTATTTAACCCTATAAATAAATAAAATTATTTTCTAAAACTTCTTGTAAATATTCTATGTTACATATTGTAAATACATAAAATAACAAGAAGAAAAACAAAAATCAAATAAAAAATTACAAAATTAAAAATACAAAAATACATTGTATAAATGTATACAATTATTTATTTCACCCTTGTGTATAAATAATTAAAATAAAATAAAAATACCATTTTATTCCATATTTTATGATGTAAATAAATAAAATACAAAATGAGCATAAAAATACATAAAAATAACAAATAAAAAAATCAAAAATAAAAATCCATATAGTGTACATATACCTATATACATAGCTACCCTATTTTTATTTCCAAAAATTAATTAAAAATCACCAAAAAATAGAAAAAAATAAAAGAAAAATATTTCATGTTTTGAGTTTTCTTTAATTCGGCCTATTTCTACCCTAAAATAAATAAACAAAAATTGGATACACGTGGCAGCCTCTGACTGGTCCACGGGGGATTGTTGACCCCGGTCAACTCCCCCGCGGACTCCTTCCTTTTCTGGAAGACGCGCGCCGCCCCGCCTTCTCCGATTTTCCCACGTGTCTCCAGGCTGTCACCCACGCGAACCCCATGCCCGGATTCTTCGTTGATCATCCGTCATCCTCGCCCGATACTCCGCCGAGAAATCAACGCCTTCTATAGCTGTCGCACCTCAACCCTAATCGCCCCTGACGCTTTATATATTCTCACCTCCGCCGCCTCCGCGCCCCATCTTTGGACCTTCTCCTTCTTCCCAGTGACCTCCATAGGCACCGCGAGAGTGACAGCACGCGTTTGCCCTTGTTGCAGCGAGGCGAGGAGGCGAATCCACTGATCCGGCGTTCTTCGCCGCCGCTGCTCCGCCACCAGCGTCGAGCATCGAGCCTCGGGCCGAGACGACCCTCGAGGCTACGACCAGGAGCACCCCCTGCTCTTCCCCAGTCTCTCCGACCACCCAGGTAGAACCCTTAGGCCGTAGGATACCGTAGATCTTGATTTTTCAGTTACTGTTAGCATAGCTCCGCCGCCTTCGCCAGGCACCTCCGACCACCCATCTTCCATTCCGACACCGCCATCATCTCCGCCAGACCTCTCCGCACCTTCTTCACCCATTCACACAACCCAGATCGCACAGGATCTGGGAATCGAGCTCCTCCGCCGACCACCCTCGCCGGAGCTCGCCATTTCGACTCACACTTCACCTTCACGCCGCCTAACCGGGTCGAGGCACTTTGCCCTCGACCCGCGAAGCTTCTGAACTATTTTGCAGGTCAAGAGGAGGCCGTCTGAAGCTTCCCGACATCTTCCCAGGAGCTTCTCCTCCGCCGACCTCGCCGGAGCCTTCCAGGGCTCGGCTGGGGTATCGGAGACCCGTAGCAGCTGCGCAACTTCACGCCGGATCTTTTCCGACCTTCAGGCGCATCAGAGGAGAGTGGAGACACCTTCACGAGGCCGGCGAAGTTCGCCGGCCATCAGTTCGTCCACCATCCTCCAGAGCCGTCAGATCGCCTTCTTCGCTCCAGATCAGATCCTCACCGTCCATCTGCGGAGTCTTGCCACCGTCCGATCATCCCGAGGATCGATCTTCACCGTTGAGCAGCGAGGTTAAGCCACGACGTCTCTCAGCCGTCCGATCATCCACGTGGCTGTACCTCGACCATCCGATCTGAGCCTGGCCTCCTTCGAAGAACCACGTTGCATCTCAACCATCCGATCATCCACGTGGACTCACACCAGCCGTCGGATCAAGCCAGCACTTCCATAGTTAAAGGCGCGTTTGTTCTCCACCGTCCGATCTGCCCCGCGTCACACATCAGACCGTCGATAATAATAAAAGGGGTAAATTTCTCCTAGACCCCTCTGTTTGTTCCATTTCATTTTAGTCCTGTAATTTTTAATTCAAGTTGTTTATTTTCTGGGATATTTGCACCAAGGACCTCGTACTTATTTTTATTTGCATTTATACCCCTGCCAGTTGAGAGCCACGTGCTTCGTCACGTGTTTTGTTGGGTTATTTGCATAAGACGCCCTGTAGTTCTTGAGGTTATTCATTGAATAAAAAGTTTTGTTTATTTGCATATATACCCCTGTGAATGCTTTATTTCCACATGTGCGATATTATTTTGGGTTATTTGCAGATAAGCCCCTGGACTTTTGGTACTTGTTACCAATAAGCCCTCGGAACTTATTTTTATTACCATTTGGTCCTTGAGTGCCCCAGGCACGTGCTTGGCACGTGTTTCGCTGGGAATTTTGCACCAGACCCCCAGAACTTTTGGGTATTTGCACTTAGGTCCCTGTGCATAGTGCCCCTCCTTTATTTTTGAATAAAATATCAAACGACCTCCAAATCCAATGAGATTTTGACACATGGCTCCTGCCATGGTGTAGGAATTTCTGTGATTTTTGAGGACATTTTTGATTTCATTTGCTATTTTTAAAAATTCAAAAACCCCTATTTTTGCCACTGTTTGACTTTAAAAATACCAAAAAAAATATAAAAACTCCACCAAAAATTCTAAAAAAATTAGGTATTGTAGTTTGCTTGCTGTTTGACTTTCCAGCCGATTTTGGTGATTTTTCATCACTTAAAAACCTTAAAAATTGAAAAACCCCTAAAAACCCATAAAAATTATAAAAATTAAATTAAAAATCCAAAAACAATAATTAGGGTGCCTAAATTTTCCTTATTCTTCATAGTTTACAGGAAAATTACCTCCAGGGTTGATTGAAACTCTTAAATATTTTATTTTTGAGTTTCTAACCCTGCTGGACAGTACCTCTTCTTGGTTGCATTGTTTGATTTTTAATAAATAATTTATCCATTAGAAAAATTCCAAAAATTCACCAAAAACAGTAAAAAACTTAAAAAACTTAAACACAATTTTTCCTTAATTTTTGCATCATTTTTGGTGTGTTTAATAAATTGTTGAAGTTCCCTTGTATTTACTTTCTTTAATTTTCTCATCATTAAAAAAATCTAAAAAAATATAAAAACAAATAAAAACCACTAAAAAGTACTCTCTTGGATTCTGACTACATCGTAGGCTATTTAGCCAATCCGTGCTCCTTGTGTTCGACCCTGGGAGCTATACCAGGTTAATCCTATAGCAGGACCACTTCTCTGTGTTTCATTGATTTATTTTCATTTGTGGTTCAATTTTTCTTGATTGACACGTTCTGAGTGACTGAGGTCGCAACGACCTATATTTTCTGTACCTTTACCTCTGTCATTCGGGCGGTCGTCAGTCGGCACCGCCGGAGGAGCAGCACGCAGGGGCGGAGGAGGATGGATCGCGGGCTAGCCCGCGGAAGATGGTGGTGCGGTCGGGCCGCGCTGGGCGCGCGGTGAAGATGGCGTCAGGGAGGCACCACCCGCGCGTGGAGGTTGGCGCGGAGGACTGTGAGCAGCAGGTGGTGGTGCGCCGCGCGCTGGAGATCGCGGCGATGGAGGAGGTCGCGGGGTGGCGCCGCCAAGGACGCGCGGAGGGGCAGGTCGCCACCGCACGGGAGCACGCCACTTCGGGAGGCGCGCCTGGGGTGGCGCGTAGGCGTCGGGAAAGGGCTGCGGGGGTCGGCGCCCGCGGTGGCGCGGGAGGAGCGGGGCGGCGCCGCCGGTTGGTGTTGGCGGAGGTCCGCCCGGTTGCGCGGTGCTTGGGCCAGCGGTCCGCTGGCCGTGATGCTGACCCCTTATTTATTTATTTTTTTTAATTTTCTTTTTAGTTGCCTGCAGGAACTGTTAGAAAGAATGTAGGCTTTTTTATTTATTTATTTATTTTTTTTGTTGATCAGGAAATGTGTAAACAGTAATAATAAAAAATTTTATTGTTTTTTTTATTTTTTTTGGTGAACCTGCAAAACAGATGTTAGAGTTAGAGGACAAACTAAAATATTTTTTTTGTTTTTTTTCCTTTATTCCTGCAAAACAATGGTTAGAAACGCAATAAATATATGTTTTTTTTATATCTTGCAAAAATAAAGATTAGATAACAGGATACGATTTTTTTTTTAATTTATTTATAAACAAAGATTGGAATGTATGAATGAGCAGATCTAGGCGATGCGGGAGATAGATCTGAGGCTTCGGTCACCGTGCGTGACCGGAGGTGAGAGATTGTGTGAGGTAGAACGTGAATATGTGATGAATCTGTGATTCATCACAACAAAAGTCAAAAATAGAGCCTTGTTCCCGAGAAAATAGAGGCATATTTCCTTTTATCTTGCATAAATAACACTCATGCATGCATCCATAATTCATGCATTATAGCAGCTCATCTGCATTTAAATAAGAAGCCAAAAATCCCCTGTACAAGACCCCTTCATCAAAATAACCCCTTCTCTATAATACATGTATATACTCCTTAATAATATAGGGAAGAATGCCAAAAATCACCCTTGTAAAATAGCCAAATATCCTGAGAACCCGTGTACATTAAAACACACACAAAGCCCTCATACAAACCCATAATTAGGTCTACTCACTCTTAGAATACAACATATTAAAAGACCTTTAAAATGAGACTAATTTCATTGCAATTGGAGCTTGTATGAGAAACTTGGGTTTTTGGGTCATTTTGTATACTACATATGTACATTTATGTATCCTTGTATTTATGTACCATATTTGACCTTATCTCCGTCTTTGGTCAACATGAAACTTGTAGATCTCATCAAGATCTACAACTTTCATGTTTTGAGTTTTTCCAAATTCGGCTTCCTCTTCGATCTACACGCATTTTTCCCTCCAACCATTCACAGCAGGCCACGTGGCGCCCTCTGATTGCGCCACGCGGCCCGCTGCCCTTCGCCTCGTCCGCCCGCGCCCTCCACCGTTGGATCTCGTTTCAGATCCAACGGCCCAGGCCTTTCCACGCGCTTCCCTTCTCCTTGCCGTCAGATCCTCCCCTCGCTTCATCTGATCCCTCCATCCGCGCCGCTCTCTCAACCCTCCACGTGGACGCATCTGCACCCTCAGACCAGTTCCACCCTCTCATCTGAACCATCTGCTTGCGCCTCGCCACAATACGCCACGTGGCTCGCTCATGACCCCTCATCTTGGGACCCCAGATCTAATCACACCCGCTCACCACGATCTGATCTCCACCGTTGGATCACATGATCCAACGGTGAGGACTTCGTCTCCTACCTCCAGGCGCCCCTCTCCCCCACGTCCCTTGCCTTGCGGGAGGGGCGCCCCCTTTCCTTTTCTGGGCACACGTCAGCCATCTCCTCCGGCCGCTGACCTCCCCACGACACATCCCACTCATCCCTCTCCCTCGCCAGCTCCCTCAAACACCACCATCTCCGCCACACTCGCCCCACGACAGCCACCAACTTCGCCACTCACCCATTCCAGCCATCAACTCCACCTTATAAATACGCCATCACCAGCGACCTTCACCCCTATCCGCCACTCCAGAGAGATCCCTCGAGCTCCAAGCTTCCTATTGGTGACAGCAATCGGCTGATTTGTCGAGCGACGACAGAGCGTCTTCTCCGGCGAGATCCTCGGCCCACCGCCGTGTCGCAGCCACTCCTCCGAGCAGCTGCACGAGCTCGGGACCTTACCGATCCCTCGAGCGACGACCCTGGAACTCAAATCCGAGCTCCAATCCCCAGGCAACCTCCTTCATCCCCTCCGATCTTCGTCTTTATTTTCTTGTTCTCTTTCTCCGATTTTATTCACCGTCCACGACCATCTTCGCACCTTCCAATCACCTCGGCGAGCTTCGCGTCGAAGCTCCGATCCTCGCTGACCCCTCCGCACCCTCAGACGCTCCACTCCACCGTTCATCGATCTCCAGCTCCGCCATTTGGCCGGAGCAACGTCGCCTGACCACCTCACGTCGCCTTAGGCCTCGCCAACCATCATCACGTCTCCACAAACGCACGCACGAGCTCCGGCTCTATATTTAACACTTGCAGGTGCTACTTTCATCATTGGCCGGAGCCTCGCCGGAGCTCTCCTCGAGCTTCATCGACACCGAGCTCCAGCCATCCTCCAGGGATCCAGAGACCACCAGAGGGTTCGCCCTTCACTTCCGCTTCTTCCGAGCAAGGTGGGAGCTGACGAAGCTCATCACCGGAGCTTGGACACCGAGGCGGAGCTCGGCTGCCTTCACCGGAGCACAGGCCTCTCCTCCGCAGGCGGCGGAGGACCGTTAGAGAAGAAGAAGCAGCCACCGTTCGATCATCTGATCGAACGGTCCTCGCCTCGCCACGCGTCCCTTCTCCGCCCTCGTCCTCGACCGTTCATCGCACTCCTGATCGGACGCCTCGCAAGTCGCCACGCGCCTTCATCGACATCCCTTGGATTCATCTTGATCCAAGGGCCTTCAGGCTGCCACGTAGACGCATCCGAGCCTCGGCCTCCCAAGCCTAGGCTCGGGTAACCCGAAGCTGCACCGAGGCTAGACCGAACCTCCAGAAGACCCGAGCCTCGACCCGAGCCTCCGAAGCCCTCCGAACCTAGGTCGGCCACGTGAAGCGCACGTGCGACCTGGGTTATTTGCACCGACGCCCCTGGAGCTTTCAGAAATTGCGAAGAGGCCCCTGTGAAGCAGACATCACGTGAGGAGCACGTGTTTCGTGGATAAATTGCATAGAAGTCCTGCATACTATTGGTAATTGCATTTTAGTCCCTGTCAGCACGTTTACTTATTGAAATTTTATTTTCCAGTATTGCATTTACACCCTTGTGTTTGCACGTGTCCTTAGCATGCATTTTTCATCATTTTGAAATTCTAAAAATTGCAAGTTGTTGAGAATTTTGTCCTCTACCTGTTTGTACACGTGTCTGATTTTTGTTGGCTTAATTGAATTATCAATGAATTAATTGGTTCATTTGTGACATATTTTGCCCAGTGATGCCTTTTGATTTTTAATTAATTATCAGTGCCTTCAAAAATCACCAAAAATTCACAGTAGCTTAAGGACATCATTTTTAACACTCCCTAAAAATTTCATATCATTTGCACGCATATCGAGGCCTAAATAAATAGTTTAGTGATTTTCTTAAATGAATTTTAATTAATTCATTTCACAGTGAATTTTAGATCTGTCAATTTTCCTAGGTCCCTGATCATTAGACCTTCCTAGGATAATTTTAGTTCTTGGAAAAATTGTGATTTGATATTTATTAAAAATTAAACATTAAAAATCACTCTGTCTGTTCATTTAATTCACAGAAAAATTATTTTGAGTCGAAAAATTCCAAAAAAAATTAGTGTAGGTCATTTTCATCATAAATAACCATCTGGCCAATTTTCATTATTTTTGGACTTTGTTTGATACACCAATTAATTTTAAAGTTAAATTGGCTGAGATTTGTCTGCCTGTGTCTGCATAAGAAATAAAAAGACCAAAAAATTTGACCCTCGAACATCAACACTTGAAAATTGCTGTAATCCACCTAAGGAGACAGTTGCCTCCCTGAGATCGACCTTGGACTCCACCAAGTAAAAAAATATCACCGCTTAAAATTGACCAGAATCTGATTTAAGTGGTTTTTGATCAACCTCCCGCATCCGACTGCAACGAACACTTAAAATTAATTTGGACCATTAATTTGACCGAATTAACTAAGGGTACGGGAGCGCTCATCAATATGTAGGGATTAGAAAATGAGATGGAAAATCGGTTTCGAGGCGGAAAATATGTGGTGGAAATTTTAATCTAAAAACTACTCCCTACTCCTACGCTAAGATCTAAGCCTACAATTACCTAGGGAAAAAGACAAGTAAAAGTAGATCTCACCTCGGGGGTCGGACAAGCCATGATGGCCTCGACGAAGCTCACGCCGCTGTCACCGACGGGATCGGAGGCTAGGACCCTCTTCAACAAGAAACCTCTCGGAAACTGGGCTCCTCTCCGCCAAAGATTGATCAAAGAAGAAATGAGGGAGGAGGAGCCCATTAAAAAGAAGACGAAGGTCAGAAATGGAGATATTTACAAAAATGGAAGGTGTTGATTGTGTGAATTAAAATAATAAATTAAATTAATAAATTAATTAATTAAATAATTACGAAATTCGAAATAAATTAATTAAATAAATTAATAAATTAATTGGGAATTAATTGGCCACCTTAATGGTGGCCATTAAAGGTATGCAATTAAATCAGGTATATATGGTATGATATAATATCACATAAATCAAATAAAATCAAATGATTAAATACAAAATTCGAAATTAAATAAAATGAATTAATTAATGTTAGGAAATTAATTTTTTTGGTGGATTTTATAAATGGAAGTTAGTGGCATACATGTATTATATACATATGATATAATGTACATAGGTGCAAATAAGGAAACAATTTGTATACAAGATTTTTTTTATTTTAATTTTTTTAATTTTTATTTTTATTGAAAACAATATTTATAAAATATACATTAAGTAAACTAAATATTAATAATTATATACACAAATATATGGGTAAACTGCACAATACACCCCAGAAAACCGACTTTTTAACCGTAACTCCAAAAAATACAAAACCACAGCCATTTGAAAGATAATTTAATTTATAGTATTATGGAAGTGAGTTTGGTTCGATTTGAGCTCGTATGGAGCCGGAATTGATGTTTCAATTATCACATTACGGCTTTCTCTAGGTGTAATTATTTACAATATATACATTTTTTTATTTTATAAATATTTTTATTATTTACAACACAATTTTATTTACAACTTTTATTTACAAAAGTAAGTGGTTTGAGGTCAAATTATATACAAATAAAATAATACAAGTTTTATACAAATTTACATGAAAAATATGTACAAGATATTTTTGGATTTTCTGACAGACAACCTTATCTCCCCCTACTTTATTCCTGGTCGATCAGGTCAAGTCTTGACCTTCTCTCGGGGTTTGGGTCAGTCTGTATTTATTGCATAAATACTTCCTTTTCTTTTTCTTTTCTTCTTTATTCTTTTATTTATTTACAAAAAGTGTTAAAAATGCATAATTAACAAATGCATGCGAAATGGTAATTTTATGAAATTAGTGGTTATTTACAAGTATTTGACTAAGGAAACGATGCTAAAATAAAAGAATAAAGGCGATGAATCGTGGATTCATCATTCCCCTATACTTTACCTTTGCTAGTCCCTTAGCAAACACTTATTTGAAAAATAAGTGAAAATGAAAATAAAGAAAAGAAAAAGGAAAGAAGTTAGAACAATATTGACTTTCAAACTTATCTTCATAAAAATGTAGTCTGGAGCTCTGTCGGACCTTTGGATTATTAATGTGTCGGAACCTTAATGGGACATGGATTTAAAACCTAACAGCCTCTAAGTTCCATAAGACTCCTATTCAGGTCTCCTCAACAGTCAGATCAGAACAAGTCTACAGACACAAATTCTTATGACTATGAATTCTTACTTGTACGTGTAAGTGAAATATAGCTCCTCATCTCAGAAGTAACAAAGATTCAGCCTCTCTCAGCAAGGTAACTCAATAACCCGGTCTGGCAACTCTTCCCTCGAGGAGCGGGGATATTCCCTTCTAAGTTCAAGTACAACCAGCTCAAGAAGAGGGGATGGAGAAGAGAATGGACGGTAACCAGTGTAGTTACCTATCCTTGGATGCATGACCAGTGTAGCCATGTCACCCGCTGCAAGCTCATAAATATATAACTTTGAAGCTCTTATTCTTTTTTCTTTTTTTTTACAGGCATTTTATTTTTCTATCAAGCCTGTCCACTTTTGGAGGTTTTGCTTCTTTTTTTTTTGTTTTTTTTTTGAAATATATACAAGATGCAGCATGTACATAAGGAGTTTTTCCTCTTGAGCCAGTAGACTATCCCTCTTTTGAAGCATTATTGCAACCCCACAGCTCTTGTCTTTAGACCTCAACATCACCAGACTAGGTTGAGACGCACTTCCCTCCCTAGAGGAGGACGAGAGGTTCCACCTAGATGTACTACCCTCGTATGCTACCCCAAGCCAAAAGATTCTGCTCCCTCACTACCTCATCCATGAAGAGCTACGTGTAAAGTGCAGTGTCCAAGGTAAGCCACGGTCTGAAAGAATCATGTGTGTGTTGTTAAATGTTCTACTTAGACTTATCAAGATGACATGTGAACATAGTCTTATGGACTCAAAGAATTAAATCACTGGGACCTGAAAAGTCTTAACTCCAAATCTTATAAGGTTCCTCTGAAATTAAGAGGATTAAGGTCCAACTAAGCTCCATTCTTCAAATTTATTCCAGACTTAGTTTAATAGTCAAAATCATCCTGAAAAAAAACTCATACGAATGCAAGAAAATATGTACATGCAAGGAAAAGAAAACAAAAAAAATCTTTTTGTGAAACAATTTTCAAAATTTTGAAATTTTTACGGATTTTTGAAAAATGATGATGCACATGCGAAAAGTTTTTTTTTTTTGCAAAAAGTTAGTAAGATATACAAATATATACAAGATTTTTTTTATTAAAGGAAAAGATACATATTTACACAAGAGTGAGATGATTATTTCACAAGAATGAGATGCAAGAATTTACAACTTGAGTAATTTATACAGGTATATAAATAGTTGGTTTTTTTAAATTCATTTCATTTTTTTTTGAGTATTTACACAATGTTTTAGCCATAAAAATAATATATGAAAGTACGAGTTATGGCTAAAGTATATATACAATATATACGACACCCCCCTATACTTAGCTCGAACTATGTCCTCATAGTGATCAAAGAGCTGGAAAGAAAGACATAACTCGTGCTTTGTATAGAAGAGTGAAAAGAATAATATACTACAACGACGAATAAAAGAATAAAATCAAAAGAGGTCGGTGATCCCCCTATACTTAGGATCAAGTAATCCTAAGTATAGCAGACTGTACACAAGGAGAAAACCGAGGAGATGAATATACAGAGTCTACCTCCTCTATACTTAGGGTAAAATATCCCTAAGTATAGGCAGCACAACATAGGTAAAAAGAATCAACAGAATAATCAAACGTCTGACACCCCTCTTATACTTAGGGTAAAGAACACCCTAAGTATGGAATGATCATGCAATAGAGATGGGGTGTGAGACAGAAAGAATGTATGATATGGACAGATGGTCTATACAGATGTGAGTTGATCAGTGTTGAGGTGCCTCTCAACAAGCGCTAGAGTTTACGCCCCTAGCTGGGCGCAAATGTTAGGATAACGCCGTGTCAAGGTTCAGGACGGCATCTGTCAGGCGAATACCGTACTGTTGTTGTCGTCTCGGTGGGAGAACAACAACGGAGTCAGGAGGGTCAAGAGAGTAAATAATAACACCCAGGTAATCAATCAGGCGGGTGTTTGCTACCGGATCAAGATATTGGCAGATGAAGTCGGGCTCCGGTAGCACAAAAGAAATCATCGACTCAAGATCTATATGGAGTGAAAGGGCAGAGCCGAAGAAGTCGAACGTGGAGAAGGAAGGATCGGTCAGTGAATCCTCCACGTCAATCACAGTCTCGAATAGATATGGAAGATCAAGATCATGAGACTCACTAGAAAGGCTGATATCCGATGTATGGAATGTAGACAAATCAGTGAAATCATCGAATACCTCAAAGATCGGGTCATCCTCGCGAGGGCCGTCGAGGAGAGAATCATCAAACTCATTATCACAAATATCAGAAGCCTCGGTCTCGTGATCCGTCAGATCGGATGCACTCTCAGAAAGTGAGACCGAGTACACATGGTCCATGGCATCCTCCCGCAGATAACCCTCGGGGAGTAATGCCGAATCATCAGGGAAGTTGGGATCATTGCTGTCAAATGTCATGTCCTCCGAAAATATATCAACCTCATCAAATGGGAGGACACATGGCTCAAGTACGGGACTATCAAGTTCTGTAAAATCCAAAATCGGTCCCTCATCAAACTCTCTATGCTGAGATGAATCCAAGTATATCTCCGAATCTGAGGAAATCTTCTGAGGACCAGACACTGAATCAATTGTGTATGGTGATGAATACCCATTCATCACTCTTTATTCTATTATTTTAGCTACAAAAACCTTTGCAAATACATGTAGATATGTGTAAATACAAATAATTACCAAAAGCATGCATTGTGTAAAAACCTATAATTAGCATGTTTTTGTGCAAAAATAAAAAGAATAAAGAGCAAAAAGAAAAAGAGGGAAATATTTAGAATAAATATTGAGCAACCTAACCCAAGGGAGGGCTCAGCATGGGCCTGACCGCATAAAAGCCAAAGTAGAGGGAGATAGGAGCTCATGTGTATATACTTCTGTAAATACAATAAATTATATTTTCCTCACCCAAAAATATGTTGTAAGTATTTGTATATATCTTATTAAAAACAAAATACAAATAAAAAAATCAAAAATTCAAAAATATACCTTCACCATGTGCATAGACCATCACCCATGTATTTATTTAACCCTATAAATAAATGAAATTATTTTCAGAACTTTTTGTGAATATTCTATGGCATATTTTGTAAATAAAATAAATAAAAAGAAACAAAACAAAAATCAAATAAAAATTACAAAATTAAAATACAAAAATACATTGTATAAATACCATGTATATAAATGTATTCAACCATTTATTTCACCCTTGTATATAAGTGATAAAAATAAAATAAAAATATTCTTTTATTCCTCATTTTATCTTGTAAATAAATAAAATACAAAATGATCATAAAAATACATAAAAATAACAAATAAAAAATCAAAAATAAAAACTCCATATAGTGTACATATACCTATATATATAGCTACCCCATTTTTTACTCCCAAAAATTAATTAAAAATCACCAAAAAATAGAAAAAAATAAAAGAAAAATATTTCATGTTTTGAGTTTTCTTTAATTCGGCCTATTTCTACCCTAAAATAAATAAACAAAAATCGGGCACACGTGACCGCTCCTGATTGGTCCACGGGGGACTGTTGACCCCGGTCAACTCCCCCGCGGACTCCTTCCTATTCTGGAAGACGCGCGCCGCCCCGTCTTCTCTGATTTTCCCACGCGTCTCCAGGCTGTCTCCCACGCATACCCCGCGCCCGGATTCTTCGCCGTTCATCCCTCTCCCTCGCCGGATCCTTCGCCATGAAATCAACGCTTTCCTTCGCCGTCTCCACTCAACCCTAATCGACGCTGTCACTCTATATATTCTCACCTCCGCCGCCTCCGCGCCCCATCTTTGGCCCTTCTCCTCCTTCCCAGTGACCTCCATAGGCTTCGCGAGAGTGACAGCAAGCGTCTGCCCTTGTTGCAGTGAGGCGAGGAAGCGAATCCATTGATCCGGCGATTCTCGCCGTCCTTGCTCCGCCGCCGGCGTTGAGCATCGAGCTTCAGGCCTTGACGCCCTTCGAAGCTACGACCCGGAGTTAGCCACGCTCCAGCACAGTCTACTGCAGCCATCAGGTAACCCTAGTTCCTACCCATTTAGTGTAATTTCAGATTACCCCCAAATCGACCCATTGCTGTGTTCCGTTGATTCCGACTGCCACGCTCTATATCTCGATCATCGGACCATCTCATCACCTCCGCCGTATCCCCGTGCACTTTCTACGCCCGCTCATTCACCCCAGCTCGCCCCGGAGCTGGGAATTCGAGTTCCATCGCCTCCGCCTCGCCGGAGCTCGTCCGCCCCACAGCACCGTCCACCTTCACCCCGCCTTCTTGGGTCGAGGCATTTTGCCCTCGACCCGTGAAGCTTCTTGTCCACTTTGCAGGTCCAAAGGAGGTGTCTGAGCCTCCAGTCCATTCAAGACCAGAGCTTCGCGCCGCCAGGCCTCGCCGGAGCCCCTCCAGGGCTCGGCTGGACCATCAGCCATCGTCATCAGCTGCGGGACAGTGCAGCGGAGCTTCTCCGATCAATTGCAGCAGCTGAGGAGGGGTGTAGCGCACGCAGGAGGCCGGCGAAGTTCGCCGGCGATGAGTTCTTGCACCATCCTCCAGAGCCGTCCGATGAAGACCTCGCTCCAGTTCTAATCCTGAGCGTCCATCCTTGAAGGAGCAGCAGCCATCGATCTATCTGAGGAGACATCTGGACCGTTGTAGCCGAGGAGAGAGGACCAGGAGCCCAGCATCGTCAGATCTTCCACGTGGACCTCTCCCAGCCGTTGATCGAGCCGAAGGGACGAAGAGAGAAGAGGCGCAGCACATCCGGACCGTCCAGCCTACACGTGGCGCCTATCCGACCGTCGGCTAATAAAGGGGTAAATATCGTAGGGCCCCCTCGTAGTTTGTCATTTCCTTTTTAGTCCTGTAAATAATTTTAGAAACTTTTTCACGTAGGGTTATTTGCATTAAGGACCTCGTACTTATTTTATTTGCACTTATACCCCCGCCTGTTGTGAGCCACGTGCGTCGTCACGTGTTATTCTGGGTTATTTGCAATATATGCCCTGTAGTTCTGGATGTTATTCATTGAATAAAATGTTTTGTTTATTTGCATATATACCCCTGTGAACACTTTATATTCGCATGTGCGTTTTATTTTGGGATATTTGCATATAAGCCCCTGGACTTTTGATACGAGTTATCAATAGGTCCTTGGAACTTATTTTTATTACATTTAGGTCCTTGAGTGCCCCAGGCACGTGCTTGGCACGTGACTTCTTGGGTATTTTGCACCAGGACCCCAGAACTTTTGGGTATTTGCACATTGGTCCTTGAGCACAGTGCCCTCTTCTTCATTTTTGAATAAATATCAACCCACCTCCAAATCTAATGAAATTTTGACACATGGCTCCTGCCATGGTGTAGGAATTTCTATGATTTTTGAGGACAATTTTGATTTCATTTATTATTTTTAAAAATTGAAAAACCCCTATTTTTGCTACTGTTTAACTTTAAAAATACCAAAAAAATATAAAAACTCCACCAAAAATTCTAAAAAAATCAGGTATTGTAGTTTGCTTGCTGTTTGATTTTCTAGCCAATTTTGGCTATTTTTCATCACCTAAAAACCTTAAAAATTGAAAAACCCCTAAAAACCCATAAAAATTATAATAATTAAATCAAAAATCTAAAAACAATAATTAGGGTGCCTAAATTTTCCTTATTCTTCATAGATTACAGGAAAATTACCTCCAAGGTTGATTGAAACTCTTAAATATTTTATTTTTGAGTTTCTAACCTTGCTGGACAGTACCTTGGTGTTTCTGCCTTGTTTGATTTTTAGTAAAAAATTTACTCATTAGAAAAATCCCAAAAATTCACCAAAAACAGTAAAAAACATTTAAAACATAAAAACAAAATTTCTTGAATTTTTGCTTGATTTTTAATACTTTAAATAAATTGTTGAAGTGTCCCTAGTTTTGACTTTTCTTATTTTCTTTACATTTTGAAAACATAAAAAAAATTTTTTTTCAAAAATCATTAAAAAAAACCACAAAAATATGTTCTCTGTGTTTTAGTTCAATTTGACTACATCGTAGGCCGCAAGGCCAATCTGTGCTCCTTGTGTTCGACCCTGGGAGCTATACCAGGTTAATCCTATAGCTAGATCGCTCTTTCTTGTACTTGCTTGTTTTTATCTGATTTGAGTGATTGATTTCTTCTTGATTGACGCATTCGAGTGACTGAGGTTGCAACGACCTCATTTTATACCTTTACCTCAGTTGTTCGGGATTTCGCGTCTTCAGAATGGCGCCGTTGCCGGGGAGCACGGCTTTGTAGTCATTTTTTTCATATTGTCTCTCTTAATTATAACTGTTTTCTGACACTCTCTCTCTTTCTAATTTTTGTGCGAGGTACTGCGTGGAGAACTTGGAGTACACTTTTTGAGGACCCACACGGGAAGAAGAGCAGGAGGAAGAGAGAGAAGAAGGAGTTTTTATTTCAGAGAGAGAGAGAACAATATTTGTTGTAATAATTTAGGACTTGGACATTTGTGGACATTTGTAACTTAGCGGGTCTGTTTCGCCGAGCACCGGTGTGCTCGGGGGACCCATTTGGATTTTCGCGGCTTTTATCGTGGTTTTTATAGCTAGCTGCCTTTTCCGGTGTTTCTCGCGGTTTTAGCCCCTAGACATAGGAATTTTGATTGATTGTGACGTAAATTTTTAAGGCCCAACACCTAATAGAATATCTGTTCCTATAGAACGTAATTGGACCTTAATAAAATTCACTGAAAAAGTTAGTTTAATTGGATTTGAGACCACGTGCCGTGAGGAGTCACATACAGCGCTGGCAGGACCCGTTGTGGCGGGCACCGAGTGACTCCCAAGATCGGACTCCGGACTCGATTCGGTTAGCTAACTATTGTTCTTCACGATCAATAGAAGTTGCTTGTCTAAGGCCGGTTTTTCCCGCTGCACCATTTAAGTAGTTTTATTCTGTCTTTAAATTCTGCGCGGATCACTTGCATGTAGAGTGCTGGAGACAAGGTACGCATTTCTTTCTCTGCATGCATCATTGATTTCTTCGCGCATCGGCTTTTTCGTTCTCTCCCTCTGTTTTTGGCTTAATCATCAGGAGAATCGGAAAAACCGTTAGGCCGCTTGTATTTATTTTGAAAAAATTAAAAAGAAAAACAAAAAAAATTGGGACTGGATAACATTATTGACCCTAAAAGACACTCACATTAAAAATTTGTCTTAGGGAGAGCAACCCCCTCATTGTATGGTTTGGATGCGCGAGAGAGTGACCCGCACCCTAGGTAGAACCCTCCGGTGTTATTTCTAGCTGACTACCGACTCTTCCGTGCGGGCC
This sequence comes from Ottelia alismoides, assembly GCA_037367405.1. NCBI lineage: Eukaryota > Viridiplantae > Streptophyta > Magnoliopsida > Alismatales > Hydrocharitaceae > Ottelia > Ottelia alismoides. The sequence goes on from JAZKJV010000104.1 coordinate 609,659, forward strand.
AGTCGGTTGGAGTAGCATCGGGTATCCTAACAGGTCACGTAAGCGCTCTGATATTTTGTATGTTCACCAAATAAAATTGACAAGATAAATTGACCGATCTTTCACGGTCTTCAGATTGTGTTGCGTTGGTGAACCGGGGGTTTGCTTTGCGATCATATTTTCTCCAGATCCCATCCGCCCAACTCGCCAAGATCAAGATGATGGGTAGACGATCTCTTAGGCAGCCTCTGGCTGCACCGCTTTCAGGCGCGTCTACTCCATCATCTAGGTTGGCCCGTGAGAGTCGAGACCAGCTCTCCGGGCCCGAGTTCGATTCCACCCTGTTCCCCCTCGATCCCCTTTCTTCTGCTACTGAGAGACATGAGCCCGAGGAAAGACGAATTAATTTGACAGAACCTGAGTTGGGCTCATCTGATTTTGCAGACGTCCCTATGGCTGGAGCCGGCAGTTCAGACGATCGCCAGCCCGAACATTTTGTCTTAGACCAGGAGCGATTAACTCCACCCTGATCGCGTCATTAGAGACAGTTCAGCAACAGTTACGCGATCAGGGGGCATTTATGATAGAGATGAGGAGGGAGTTGGAGAGACTCCGAAGAGAGCGAGACGAGCGAGTCGGGAGCCGGAGGACATTCCTGACGCTGATGCAGAGGCAGCAGCCGCAAGCAGCAGCTGTCGCAGCAGCGGCAGCCGCCGCCGCAGCAAGACCAATGCGGGAGCTACACAACCCCCGGATCTACACTGATGCACCAGTGGGTGGTGATACCTGCTATCGTGGGGGATTTCAAGTTCCCTCCAAACACCCTGCAGATGCTTCCTCATTTTCACGGACTCGCCACTGAGGAACCCCACCTCCATCTCCAGGAGTTTTTGATGATCTGTAGCACTGTCCACGACCGTCGTGTGGACCAAGATACGATTCGGATGATGGCCTTCCCTTTTTCACTGGCAGATAGAGCAGCCGCCTGGCTGAAACATCTAGGGAAGTTTGTTTACACCTGGGAGCAACTCCGCACCGAGTACTTGAACAAGTACTATCCACTCGGGCGGACGAATGCAGCGAGGGCCCTGATCAACAACTTCTCCATGCTCCCTAACGAGCAGTTTCACGAGGCATGGGAGAGGTTCAGAGAGCTTCTGGATAGATGCCCACACCACGACATTTCGAAGCCGAACCTAGTTCAGAGCTTCTTTAGTGGGCTAACGCCAGAACTTCAGGGATTGGTGAATGCTTCTTGCGGCGGGTCCTACTTTGCCAAGGACCACAACCAAGTCTGGGCCATCTATGAGGAGATGTCCGAAAATTACATGGTGATGTCCCAGACTCGGTTGTACACACAGAGATCTCAGCAGCCGCCAGGACCCGTGCAGTATCAGCGGATAGCACGGGTTGATGCAGGTCCTTCCAGTTCGTCCACAGTTGCTGCCGCACAGGCAGAGTCGGCCGCTGCGGACATGGGGATTATCAGCGAGAAGTTGGACCGCATGGAAATAATAGAGAAGAAGCAGTGCCAGGGCATAACTCAGATGGAGCAAATGGCACAAACTCTGAGCGACATGAAGACCCAGCTCTTGTGTCTTCAGGAGGCACAGACGGCTCCTCAGCCCCGTCTTATGTCGCGAGGCGATTCCGGCGGCAGCCGCAGCTCGTCCCAGCGCTCCAGCTCCTTGCAGCAGCCTAGACAAGTTCACCTTGTACAGGCGGAGCAGTACCAGCAACAGCAGCCCTCTTACCAGTCACCACCATCTCCAGACTTACAGATGGTGGTATATCAGCCGGATCAGCCTCTGGATGTACTCCCACCAGCCCCTTACGACGCGGAACCGTTGATGGATGTCAACGGGATTTGGTATGACCGTCCTCAACCTGGAAATCCGACGAGGACCATCCCGGATTCAGGTGGGGGAATGGGGGTAACCAGTCCCAACAGCAGCCAGCCGGTCAGGGAGGGCAGTACTCCCAGCAGAGAGATCACCAGCAGCCCCCAGCATACCAACCACACCAGCCATCATCCTTCGTATCTCGTCCCTATCAGCAGCAGGGACAGAATTGGAGACGTGAGCAGCAGGCTCACCAGCAGCAGCATCCTTCCTCTTACCCCTCTCAGCAGCAGCAGCACCAGGTCCAGCAGCCTCCTTTCCAGAGAGGCAACCCCGGGTGTCCCATAGGGTTCCCCTGAGAGTCCGCCATGGATGATCTAGCCCGCCTCTTCACAGAGCAGCAGGCTACATTTAGACGGGAGATGGACGAGTTCCGCCAGGAGATGCGGGACCTGATGAGAGGGAAGGCCGCCATCCCTGCACAGATCGAGCCTAATCCGAATAACTTGAAGAGGAAATCTGAGCAGTAGTTCACACTGAGCCTACACTTCTAGTGACTCATTTGATGTTATCTCGTCGGATCTATTTGATGCTGACTTTGTTACACTTAGGAGCGGTAGAAGACCAGCAGGCGGCGCCTCATCTGAGCGACAACGCGAGGATCCATCTAGAGCGCCAGATGAGGAAGAGGAGAGCGGTACTGAAGCCGCACATGATGATGACGGTGGTACTGATGCCACCAGAGATGTTGATTCCACCGGCGGTACTGAGGCCGCCGTTTCACCACATCGAGGAGGTGGTACTGACGCCACCAGCAGAGCCGAGCCAGCCCGCGGTACTGAGGCCGCAAGACGTCTAGATGTAGAGCCAGCTAGAGGTGGTACTGAGGCCACCAACATCTATTCTGATAGAAATGTTGTCTTTCCTCGCATGAATGTATCTCAGAACTCTGATTTGAATAAAGGAAAAGGTTTAGTTTCTTCTGATCCCACTGTGGTGAATGATGTTTGTGAGGATCCGGTCATCGAACCGTCTAGGCCCTATTCCTAGTCCTTCATCTGAGAAGGACCCTGTGATCCCCTTCCCTAGAGCCCTTGAGTTGGGGAAGGGGAAGAAAAAAGAAAAAGATCCAAAAAGATAGAGCAGGAGGAGTTCAGCCAGAGCATGATAGACCGATTTCACATCCAGCTGACCCTCAATGAGGCTTTGCAACACATCCCTCTTCTTCAGCGATCCTTGAGAGATAAGACCACAGTCAGAAGGACGAAGAGGAACAAGACCGCAGAATTCATGTGTTGACCAAAGCCACGTGTTACGCGATCCAGAACCATCTGCCGACTAAGAGGCCAGATTTAGGGCCCCGTATGTCAGATGTCAGATTAGTGAGCAGAGGTTCAACCGTACTCTATTAGATAGCGGATCGTCGATCAACCTTCTTCCGGCAGCCCTTCTCGACCACTTAGAGTTGGGCACTCTTAGACAGAGCAGGACATACCTTCAGTTTGCTGATCGGTCTGTCAAGAGGCCAAAGGGGTTGTAGCGAGACGTTGTCGTCACGATTCAGGGTTTGCAATTCCCCGTGGACTTCGTAGTGCTGGACATGGAGACCCCTGACTCGTTGACCGATTCCCCCATTATCCTCGGTCGCCCGTTCTTGGCCACAGCCAAAGCGGTGACTGACCATGACAGTGGGAAGGTATTCTTTCGCGTCCAGGGCGAGAGTATACAAATAGAGACGGTTAAGGACCACAGAGCCAGAGCTACAGTACAGATTCAGAACAGCTGACAGACGCAGGACCAGACATCCACCAGGACTGTGATTTTGTGATCACAGATGATGAGGCAGTTGGGCAGATCCTGCAGCACAGACCATCCTCTCATATTCAGATACAGTTGATGCAGAATTGATAGCAGAGGATAGTCTGGAGAGCACAACCCTGGTTCAGGATACTATTGAGTCAGCAGAGTCGGACCTTGATCGCGACACGATTTCCAGTGATGGTGGTGCTGATGCCACCTTGTTCTCCGGTGGTACTGACGCCACCGAGTCTGATATAGATCCCTCGGATTCAGAATCTGATTGGGCAGATTGTGACGATCAGATGGCAGACCTGGATCCACATGAGCCTATAGATGAGGAGGAGGTAGAGGCAGAACAGATCAGAGACAATGTAGAGGACCCGCCTTCTCCAGATCCAGTTTGTGAAGTTCGTTATCATTCTCCCAGGCAGATTTGGCAGAATTATCCGCATACACACATCTTCTTCAGAAGCCAGATTTGCCAGCACCCAGCTGTCCAGAGCTAAAGCCGCTCCCTACTTCGTTGAAGTATAGATTCCTTGCGGGAGAGTCTGAGATGTACCCAGTCATCATCTCTGCCGATCTGACTGGAGAGCAAGAATCCCGTCTGATGGAGGTTCTTGAAAAGAACCGCAAGGCAATTGGATGGAGCGTAGCAGATCTCCATGGGATTAGTCCCTCATTGTGCTCCCACCATATCTATCTCGAGGAAGGGGCGAAGCCATCGCGTGAGTTCCAGAGGCGACTGAACCCCAACCTAAGAGAGGTTGTCATGAAGGAAATATCAAAATGGTGGAGTGCAGATTTTATTTATCCCATTTCCGACTCCAAGTGGGTGAGCCCCTTGCATGTGGTGCCCAAGAAGACGGGCATCACGACTGTGATCAGTGAGTCGGGAGAGGAGATCGCTACACGAGTACCCACCTCTGGCGGGTCTGCGTTGACTACAGGAGACTCAACCAGGCCACCAAGAAGGACCATTTCCCCCTGCCCTTTATAGATCAGATCATTGAGAGACTGGCAGGAAAAAGCCATTACTGCTTCCTGGATGGGTACTCGGGCTACAATCAGGTGGCCATCGCTCCTGAGGATCAGGAGAAGACCACCTTTACCTGTCCCTTCGGTACCTACGCCTTTCGACGCATGCCATTTGGGCTATGTAACGCCCTGCGACTTTTTCAGAGATGCATGCTGTCAATATTTTCGGACATGGTAGGGGAGTGTTTAGAGGTCTTCATGGACGACTTCTCGGTTTACGGCGACGGATTCGATTCCTGTCTTGACTGCCTAGACCGAGTGCTTCAGCGATGTATTGCTACCCGGTTGGTTCTATCTTGGGAGAAGAGTCACTTCATGGTGACTCAAGGGACGGTGCTTGGCCACATCATCTCCAACAGAGGCATGGAGGTTGATCCGGCCAAGGTTGATGTCATTAGAAAACTCACACCACCGTCTAATTTGAAGCAGTTACGGTCATTTCTGGGGCACGTTGGTTTTTACAGGAGATTCATTCATGATTTCAGCAAGATTGCCCGACCGTTGACTGATCTCTTGACGAAAGACACCGAGTTCCTTGTTGATGACAAGTGTCTTTCGTCCTTTGAGACTCTCCAGCAGTGTGTTATTGAGGCTCCTGTCCTTCAGCCACCCGATTGGTCTCTCCCATTCGAGATCATGACGGACGCCTCTGATTTTGCCGTAGGGCCGTGCTAGGACAGAGGAGGGATGGAGTGCCATTTGCCATACACTATGCTAGCCGCACATTGGATTCCGCCCAGCGGGATTACACGGTCACAGAGAAGGAAATGCTAGCAGTAGTGTTTGCCTAGATAAGTTCAGATCGTATATCATTGGATCTAGAGTGACTTTGTACACCGACCACACCGCCATCAGGTACCTCATGTCAAAGAAGGATGCCAACGCCAGACTTACTAGATGGATCCCTCTACTCCAGGAGTTCGACATTGAGATCAAGGATAAGCCTGGAGTCAAGAATGTGGTGGCGGATCATCTTTCCCGACTAGAGCAGCCTGAGGATTCTGAGCAGATTGATCCCATTTGTGATACCTTCCCAGATGAGGCGATCCTTGCTATCGCCTCACTCCCGTGGTATGCCGATATTGTGAACTTTCTCGTTGCTGGGAAAGTCCCACAAGATTGGCCCAGGCAGAAGCTTGAGACCTTCTTTGCGAAGGCCAAGTCCTACCACTGGGAGGATCCCATCCTTTACCACGAAGGAGGGGATAGCATCTGGCGTCGGTGTATTCCTCAGGAGGAGCATCATAGTGTCCTCACTTACTGCCACAAGCTTGAGGCAGGAGGACATCATTCTGGGAGGAGAACGGCACAGAAAGTGCTCCAATCCGGCTTGTGGTGGCCTACACTCTTCAAGGACTCTGATGAGTTCGTGAAGAGATGTACTGACTGTCAGAGGATGGGCACTTGTGGACAACGTGATATGATGCCGATGCAGCCCATTCATTTCTGTGAGGTTTTTGACGCATGGGGCATCGATTTCATGGGTCCATTCCCTAAGAGTCAGGGATTTGAGTACATTCTGTTGGCCGTAGATTATGTTAGTCGTTGGGTTGAGGCTATCCCCGCCCGAGCCGCAGATGCAAAGACAGTTTGCAGATTTTTGAAGAAGCACATCATCATGCGGTTCGGGGTTCCACGAGTTCTGATTTCTGATGGGGGGTCTCATTTCATCAACGACCAGGTGAAGGCCCTTGCCAACGAATTCAGCATAGACCATCGTGTTGCCACACCATACCATCCACAGACAAATGGTCTAGCTGAGGTGTCGAATAGGGAGATCAAGAATATTTTGCAGAAAGTCGTCCGCCCTGACCGAAAGAATTGGTCACAGCTTTTGGACTCGGTCTTGTGGGCATATCGGACGTCTTTCAAGACTCCATTGGGTACATCTCCCTTTCGCCTCGTTTATGGCAAGCCATGCCATCTACCTGTCGAGCTGAGGCACAAGTCACTTTGGGCAGTCACAGATATTCTTATGGATCCAGTTGGTATAGGAGACCAGAGGAGGGCAGAGTTAGCCGCCTTGGAAGAGCTTAGAGATACAGCTTTCTCAAACAGCCTACATTATAAGGAGAAAGTCAAAGAGTGGCATGATTCTCATATCAGCCACAAGCATTTTGAGATTGGACAGAAAGTATGGCTGTTTGATGCAAGGCTTAGATTATTTCCAGGGAAGCTACAGAGCAAATGGAAAGGACCCTATTTGGTCAGAAAGGTACACGATAACGGTAGCATTGATATATCTGAGTTATCTTCTGAGAGTACCTTCCGAGTGAATGGCCAGCGGCTCAAACCATTTCTAGATCATGAGCCGCGGGACGTTATTATTGCCGCTATTCATTTTGCGTGAGATGTGGTCTTTTGACTCACATCTTTTACATCTCACGCCTGATTTTCACTGTTCCCCCGCCTGTATAGATCCAGATGTCCATATCATTCTATTCTTTAGTCCCACATCCCATCTCTCATCCTATGATTATGATATACTGAGGGTGTACTTTACCCTAAGTATAGGGGGGATGTCGGACCTGCGAGTATTCTTTTCATTCTTTCTGCTCTTGTTTTTACTGCCTATACTTAGGGATATTTTACCCTAAGTATAGGGGGGGCAGATTCTGTATATTCTTCACTCGGCTTTCCCTTCATGTACAGCTTTCTATACTTAGGATTAGTTAATCCTAAGTATAGGGGGAGATCACCGAGTTCCTCTCATTTTATTCATTTATTCGTTCCTGTACTTAGCCATTCCTTTTCACTTCCCTTTCACTAAGCACGAGTTATGTCTTCTTCATCACTCTTGATCACTCTGAGGACATCGTTCGAGCTAAGTATAGGGGGGGTGTGTATATATTTCATATATACTTTAGCCATAACTCGTACTTTGTGTGAGTGTGTTAATAAATAAAATGGCTAAAAATCACAAAATTTAAAATTTTTTTCATGTACATAAACCTCCTTTATTCTTGCACATACATAGCTAGTGTATAAAGTATTTTTGTAAAAATGATTTCAAAAATCTTTTGTGTAAAGCTTGTGTAAATATTTTGTATCAAAATTATGTATATAGTACAAAACTTTCCAAAATGTTTTGAAAATCAAAAGTTTGCAAAAATCTTGTGTAAATGTTTGTAAATATCATTTTGCAAAACTTGCACTTCATGCATCATTCATTCATGATTTCAAAACATTTTTCAAAAATTTTGCATGATTGTAAAATATTTGTAAATAGCATCTTGTGTACATATATGTATATAGTTTTTCCTGGATGAGAGTTGACATTTAAACTAAGCCTGGAATTAAATTGAGAAATGGAGCTTAAATAAGATCTTAATCCACTTAACTTCAAGAGGAACCTTATAGGACTTAGGGTTAAGGCTTTTCAGGTCCATAAGGACTTAATTCTTTGAGTCCACTAGGCTATGAGCATATGTCATCTTGATGAGCCTAAGTAGAGCACTTAACAACACACGCATGACTCTCAGAGACAATGGCTTCACTTGCACCTGCACTTTACACATGGCTCTCCATGGATGAGGTGGTGAGGAGGCAGTTTCCTTTGGCTTGGGGTAGCATATGAGGGTAGTACTTCTAGGCGGAACCTCTCTTCTTCTTATAGTGAAGGAAGTGCACCTCAACTTGGTCTAGTGGTGTTGAAAGCTAAAGACAGAAGCTGTGGGTTGCAATAAAGCTTCAAAAGAGGGATAGTCTACTGGCTCAAGGGGAAATTTCTTATATGCTGCACCATGTAGATATGTTGTACAGAAGTTCTTGAAAAAAAAAATGCAAAAATGCAAAAAGAACTCCAAAAAAGTGGTGGGTCGGATTGAAAATTTAATAACCCCACCGGAGTATAAAGCAAAAGCTTATGGTATCCATGTTACATCTCATGAAGCTTGCAGCGGGAGACTTAGCTACACTGGCTAAGCTTCCAAAACTCTATACTTCTACCCCCTCTCCTTGAGCCGGTTGCACTTGAACTTAGAAGGGAATACCCCGCTTCTCGAGGAAAGAGTTGCTAGACTGAGGCATTAGAGTTACCAGGTTGAGGGAGGTTGTTTCTTTGTTACTTCTGAGGTGGGGAGCCACATATCACTTACACCGCAAGGAAAAGATTCATGGTCATTAGAGTTTGTGTATGTAGACTTGTTCTAATCTGGTTTATTGAGGAGTCTTGTCCATAGACTGGTGGAACTTAGAGGCTGTTGAGTTTTAGGCTTAAGTCCAAATAAGGTTCCGACACATTAATAATCCAAAGATCTGATCAAGCTCCATATTTCAATTTAATGAAGGAAAATTTAATAAGTCAACCTTGATCCATGTACATCCTCTTTTTCTTTTTCTTTTTCTTTCTTTTTCACTTCTTTTTCAAATAAGTGTTTGCTAAGGGACTAGCAAAGTTAAAGCATAGGGGGTGATGAATACCCATTCATCACTCTTTATTCTATTATTTTAGCTACAAAAACCTTTGCAAATACATGTAGATATGTGTAAATACAAATAATTACCAAAAGCATGCATTGTGTAAAAACCTATAATTAGCATGTTTTTGTGCAAAAATAAAAAGAATAAAGAGCAAAAAGAAAAAGAGGGAAATATTTAGAATAAATATTGAGCAACCTAACCCAAGGGAGGGCTCAGCATGGGCCTGACCGCATAAAAGCCAAAGTAGAGGGAGATAGGAGCTCATGTGTATATACTTCTGTAAATACAATAAATTATATTTTCCTCACCCAAAAATATGTTGTAAGTATTTGTATATATCTTATTAAAAACAAAATACAAATAAAAAAATCAAAAATTCAAAAATATACCTTCACCATGTGCATAGACCATCACCCATGTATTTATTTAACCCTATAAATAAATGAAATTATTTTCAGAACTTTTTGTGAATATTCTATGGCATATTTTGTAAATAAAATAAATAAAAAGAAACAAAACAAAAATCAAATAAAAATTACAAAATTAAAATACAAAAATACATTGTATAAATACCATGTATATAAATGTATTCAACCATTTATTTCACCCTTGTATATAAGTGATAAAAATAAAATAAAAATATTCTTTTATTCCTCATTTTATCTTGTAAATAAATAAAATACAAAATGAGCATAAAAATACATAAAAATAACAAATAAAAAATCAAAAATAAAAACTCCATATAGTGTACATATACCTATATATATAGCTACCCCATTTTTTACTCCCAAAAATTAATTAAAAATCACCAAAAAATAGAAAAAAATAAAAGAAAAATATTTCATGTTTTGAGTTTTCTTTAATTCGGCCTATTTCTACCCTAAAATAAATAAACAAAAATCGGGCACACGTGGCCGCTCCTGATTGGTCCACGGGGGACTGTTGACCCCGGTCAACTCCCCCGCGGACTCCTTCCTATTCTGGAAGACGCGCGCCGCCCCGTCTTCTCCGATTTTCCCACGCGTCTCCAGGCTGTCTCCCACGCATACCCCGCGCCCGGATTCTTCGCCGTTCATCCCTCTCCCTCGCCGGATCCTTCGCCATGAAATCAACGCTTTCCTTCGCCGTCTCCACTCAACCCTAATCGACGCTGTCACTCTATATATTCTCACCTCCGCCGCCTCCGCGCCCCATCTTTGGCCCTTCTCCTCCTTCCCAGTGACCTCCATAGGCTTCGCGAGAGTGACAGCAAGCGTCTGCCCTTGTTGCAGTGAGGCGAGGAAGCGAATCCATTGATCCGGCGATTCTCGCCGTCCTTGCTCCGCCGCCGGCGTTGAGCATCGAGCTTCAGGCCTTGACGCCCTTCGAAGCTACGACCCGGAGTTAGCCACGCTCCAGCACAGTCTACTGCAGCCATCAGGTAACCCTAGTTCCTACCCATTTAGTGTAATTTCAGATTACCCCCAAATCGACCCATTGCTGTGTTCCGTTGATTCCGACTGCCACGCTCTATATCTCGATCATCGGACCATCTCATCACCTCCGCCGTATCCCCGTGCACTTTCTACGCCCGCTCATTCACCCCAGCTCGCCCCGGAGCTGGGAATTCGAGTTCCATCGCCTCCGCCTCGCCGGAGCTCGTCCGCCCCACAGCACCGTCCACCTTCACCCCGCCTTCTTGGGTCGAGGCATTTTGCCCTCGACCCGTGAAGCTTCTTGTCCACTTTGCAGGTCCAAAGGAGGTGTCTGAGCCTCCAGTCCATTCAAGACCAGAGCTTCGCGCCGCCAGGCCTCGCCGGAGCCCCTCCAGGGCTCGGCTGGACCATCAGCCATCGTCATCAGCTGCGGGACAGTGCAGCGGAGCTTCTCCGATCAATTGCAGCAGCTGAGGAGGGGTGTAGCGCACGCAGGAGGCCGGCGAAGTTCGCCGGCGATGAGTTCTTGCACCATCCTCCAGAGCCGTCCGATGAAGACCTCGCTCCAGTTCTAATCCTGAGCGTCCATCCTTGAAGGAGCAGCAGCCATCGATCTATCTGAGGAGACATCTGGACCGTTGTAGCCGAGGAGAGAGGACCAGGAGCCCAGCATCGTCAGATCTTCCACGTGGACCTCTCCCAGCCGTTGATCGAGCCGAAGGGACGAAGAGAGAAGAGGCGCAGCACATCCGGACCGTCCAGCCTACACGTGGCGCCTATCCGACCGTCGGCTAATAAAGGGGTAAATATCGTAGGGCCCCCTCGTAGTTTGTCATTTCCTTTTTAGTCCTGTAAATAATTTTAGAAACTTTTTCACGTAGGGTTATTTGCATTAAGGACCTCGTACTTATTTTATTTGCACTTATACCCCCGCCTGTTGTGAGCCACGTGCGTCGTCACGTGTTATTCTGGGTTATTTGCAATATATGCCCTGTAGTTCTGAATGTTATTCATTGAATAAAATGTTTTGTTTATTTGCATATATACCCCTGTGAACACTTTATATTCGCATGTGCGTTTTATTTTGGGATATTTGCATATAAGCCCCTGGACTTTTGATACGAGTTATCAATAGGTCCTTGGAACTTATTTTTATTACATTTAGGTCCTTGAGTGCCCCAGGCACGTGCTTGGCACGTGACTTCTTGGGTATTTTGCACCAGGACCCCAGAACTTTTGGGTATTTGCACATTGGTCCTTGAGCACAGTGCCCTCTTCTTCATTTTTGAATAAATATCAACCCACCTCCAAATCTAATGAAATTTTGACACATGGCTCCTGCCATGGTGTAGGAATTTCTATGATTTTTGAGGACAATTTTGATTTCGTTTATTATTTTTAAAAATTCAAAAACCCCTATTTTTGCTACTGTTTAACTTTAAAAATACCAAAAAAATATAAAAACTCCACCAAAAATTCTAAAAAAATCAGGTATTGTAGTTTGCTTGCTGTTTGATTTTCTAGCCAATTTTGGCTATTTTTCATCACCTAAAAACCTTAAAAATTGAAAAACCCCTAAAAACCCATAAAAATTATAATAATTAAATCAAAAATCTAAAAACAATAATTAGGGTGCCTAAATTTTCCTTATTCTTCATAGATTACAGGAAAATTACCTCCAAGGTTGATTGAAACTCTTAAATATTTTATTTTTGAGTTTCTAACCTTGCTGGACAGTACCTTGGTGTTTCTTCCTTGTTTGATTTTTAGTAAAAAATTTACTCATTAGAAAAATCCCAAAAATTCACCAAAAACAGTAAAAAACATTTAAAACATAAAAACAAATTTTCTTGAATTTTTGCTTGATTTTTAATACTTTAAATAAATTGTTGAAGTGTCCCTAGTTTTGACTTTTCTTATTTTCTTTACATTTTGAAAACATAAAAAAAATTTTTTTTCAAAAATCATTAAAAAAAACCACAAAAATATGTTCTCTGTGTTTTAGTTCAATTTGACTACATCGTAGGCCGCAAGGCCAATCTGTGCTCCTTGTGTTCGACCCTGGGAGCTATACCAGGTTAATCCTATAGCTAGATCGCTCTTTCTTGTACTTGCTTGTTTTTATCTGATTTGAGTGATTGATTTCTTCTTGATTGACGCATTCGAGTGACTGAGGTTGCAACGACCTCATTTTATACCTTTACCTCAGTTGTTCGGGATTTCGCGTCTTCATATGGACACTGGAATAATGCAGAGGATGGCTGAGATGTGGGTTCCTCCTCTATCTCATGGGATCCTAGCAGATCTAGAATCGAAGAATCATCAATTTGGAGGTGCGGGACTGGCTCAAAATCTGATTGTAAATCCAATTGGTCCTCAACCAATGTCCGGCTCTCGGAACTCAAAGTAGTAGTCAACACATCCTTCAAATGTGAAGTAGAAGCATCCATATCCTCAGATTTTTGTGTGCTATCAAGATCGGCATGGTGTATCACACACTCAACTGTTGTCATCTCTCCCTCATGTGTTGTCCCGAATAAATCATCTGGTGAATAAGTAAGATCAGAAAGTGAATCCAAGATGGTCTCAACAAAATCCAAGTCGGGACAATGGTGTGAACCACTACACGAGGTAATGACATATGTAATCTGCTCTGCGGTCCTCCCCCTCATGGCGATATGGATAAGGTCAGTCATCGAAAATCCATGATCAGGAAATCGCCTCACAAGTTCTCTTAACCTCAACCATGAATCTATTAACGGCTTTTGGGGGTTAACAAAAAAATCACGAATACACGACCGCATCATCTCTGCTCTACACTGGGGGTAAAATTTCTTCAAAAATAATGATCGTAAATCTCCCCATGTAGTAATCTTCCTTCCCAATCGTCTGTGCCAACTCTTGGCTCTGCTCTGAAGTGTAAATGGGAAGGTAATCAGGATCATGTCCTCAGAAGTTATATCGGAATATGATCGTGATCCACAAATATCCTCAAATTCCTCGATATGTAAATATGGTTCCTCGTGCATATCCCCTAAAAATTTGGGCAGTATATTAATTACCTCTAAATCCAAAATGAAGGGGCTCAGTGTAGAAGCGGAGTGTGCTTCTTGATCGGTGTATTCATCCATCATCTTAGGATTAAAGTCATCCAAAGCTTGCCAATGCCCCATTTGATCGCCTATGGGATGCACTCTCATCTCAGCAAGGTGAACACCCATGTCTCGTGTTTGGTCAATCTGGTCTCTGTGGGTGTCACTCACAGCATGTCCTAAATGGGAGGGTGGGTAGGGAGAAGATGAGAAGTCGGACGGGGTTCCGACCTCCCAAGAGAGTGGGCGAGAATGATGGACATGAAATGAAGAAGCCGTAAAATTCGACTGGAATGGAAGGCGACCCATTATGAAGCGAGGAAAATGAAGGGAGGGAGGGAGGGATAGAAGGGAGATAAGAGGGAGGGAGGAAAGGATAGAAGCAGAAGGTGACCGCTAATGATAAAGGAATGATCGTAACCGACTCACACCATAGACATACAAAACACAAAGCAAACCCTCAATTCACCAACTCTACACAATGTGAAGACCGTGGGATTTGGTCTTTTATCTTTTCAATTTTAGAGTTAGGTGATAAGACAAAGTTGTACAAACACTTAGGAGGCTTGAATGGGATTTGGGCACTACTCCTTAGTGTGTACGCGAGCAATTAAAAACGCAGACAATGAGGGGATTGCTCTCCCAATACAATGAAGTGGTCGATTACGTTTGATTTTAAGGTCGAGTTCAATTAGAATAAAGGCGATGAATCGTGGATTCATCAATGGTCAAACTCTCATTGCTGCCCCAGATCTGCACCACCCACTTGTCCAGAAGAGCTTTATTCATACCGCAAATATCTCTAATTCCCAGCCCTCCCTTGCACTTCCTTTACGTGATCTCCTCCCACCGTACAAGGTGAATTCCAGACCTCTGCTGCCTCCCATCCGACCAGAAGAACCTTCGCATCATTATCTCTATCTCTTTTCTTGCTCCTGCTGGCATTAGTCGTGTTGAGAAGAAAAAACTGGTATCATCGAACAAACATGCTTCAAAAGAAGCAATTTCCCGCCCTTTGAAAGCGTAACCGCCTTCCAACCCGCTAATCTCTGATCAATCTTTCTGAGAACCACATCCCAATCCTTCTTTTAGAGTCTGCCAGCCACTAAAGGGAGACCCAGGTAAGTAATGGGCAAATTCCCCAAGGGACAAGCCATACGTGACACTCTACTGCTGCCCTCCCCCTCGTCCATCCCGAACTGAATGACAACAGATTTGTTTCTATTTATGTTGAGACCTGAGTTATTACTGGAGATATCAACTAGTTGCCTAGACCTTCTGTCCATCTCCTCCAAGTCCCCTAAGAATAACACCGTGTCATCAGCATATTGAAACAGTGGCACCAAAAAAGAGCCAACCCGGAAACCTTCGCACCACCCGCCCTCAACAGCTCTCCTGAACATGACCGCCAAAGCATCTGCCACCAAACCAAAGAGCTTCAGCGCTAGCGGACATCCTTATCTCACACCCCTCTGCGACTGTAAGAAACCACCCTCTGGCTTTCCATTCACCAAAATCGTGAAGGAAGAGGTCGTGACGCACCTCTTTATACAAGCTATCCAAAGGTCGGGAAAACCACGACATCGAAGAGACGTCCACAAAAACCTTCAGTCCACGCAGTCATAAGCTTTCTCAAAATCGATCTTCCATAGCAAGCACTTTTTACCTTCTCGCCGCCACTATGGACAGATCTCCGAAGCTATAACTAAAACCATTCACCATTTGTCGACCAGGGATAAAAGCCTTTTGATTCTGCAGAATAACCGTATCCATCACCTGCATCGTCCTGTTTACAAGAACCTTAGCAATAATAAGATAAATTGCATTGGAGACTGCCATCGGTCTATAGTCTTCTACTCTTAACGGTGAATCCTTCTTCATAAGAAGGAAAAGCAGCATCCGATTAATCTTCTCGAAGCCCCTGTTGGCAGCTCTAAATTTGTTAAGCATTCCCGAACACATCTTCCTTCAACAGACCCCAAAACTCCTTGTAGAAGCAAACAGAAAAACCGTCTGGCCCAGGGACCCCGTCTGAGTTCTGCGCCAAGACTGCCTTTCGCATCTCCTCCTCCTTAAACTCCGACTCCAGCTCCTATGCCTGCGCCATCGAAAGAGGCTCAACCCCCTCCCCCCGCCACCCCACCCAGAACTTGCTCCCTCCTCGACATCCTCACAAAATGATCCCTGAGATCATGCCCTAACTAGGCATCCCCTACCACTCTCTCACCCCCCACATCGAGCTCTGAATGAAGTTACTCCTTCTTCTACCTGACGCCACTGAGTGGAAGAACCTTGGGTTAGCATCCCCTTCCTGCAACCACTTTTGTCTAGACCTTTGCTTCCACTCCCCTTCCTCCTTCCTGTCCTCCTATAGGATAACATCAAGCAGCCTCGACCGCTCCTCTACCTACTCCTGGTCAAGACCCCTCTCGTCGTCCAAGCCATCCAGTCTGACCACCCCTTGCTTGGCCACCCGTTGATGCTCCCTCCTTTGTGCTCTCAACCTACGGCCATAATGTAGCATCCCGGGCTTAGGTCCCCGGTCAATTATCGAGGAAACCTGGCCCTGACAACTTGTTGTGTACGGGCCTAGATAGAGCCATTGGCAACCACCCAAAATGCTTAAGCCCAAGTTGTCAAGTAGTAATCTCCACCACTTATAAAGCACACCCACACTTCGCGAGTCTTAGGTATGACACTATGTTTGAGGTTGGGGTGTTACAGCCTCCCCCACTTATATTCGCAACATCCTCGTTGCGACATGACCCATCAATTATTCCCAGTGATAGTGGCGGTTGCACGCTCCGGGTAGCCATTTCCTCCAACCTCTTTGTAGGGGCGGCTCCACCTCTCAGGTAGCCCTATCCACTATCAGAGGAAACCTGGCTCTGATACCATTTGTAACGTCCCGGGCTTAGGTCTCCGGTCCATTATCGAGGAAAACTAGACCTGATAACTTCTTGGGTACGGACCCAGATAGACCCGTTAGTAACCATCGAAAATGCTTAAGCCCATGTTGTCAAGAAGTAACCCCTACCACTTATAAACCACACCCACACTTCGTGAGTTTTAGGTATGGCACTATGTTTGGGGTTAAGGTGTTACAGAATCAATGAGGAACTCATTTAGCATAACCAATTTAGTAGCAAGACGTGTTACTGTCGAACAATCCACCTGCGAACCTCTCCAATGAGCTTCCACTTCTTCCCTGAATCCAGCCTCCAACAGCCAAGCCCGTTCAAATCTGAACAAGGACCTGGTTCGAGCGCCCTCCTCAGAAGACCAAATCAGCGACATGTGATTCGAATGAGCACGCGGTGAATCCCAAGCATGGGATAAAGGAAAAAATTCCACCCCCTCAGGGGAGAGGAGGAATCTGTCCAGCCGCAACCTGGACCTCGTATTATTATGCCACATGAAAGCACAACCAGCGGCATTGACCACCGCTAGCCCAAGGGCATGAATCTGATTCCGGAAGTCCTCCAAACCCCCATCTCTCCCTCCTCCCAATCTCGTCCTGTCCTCCGGGAACAAGTCAGATTTAGATCTCCTCCAATAAGCTAAATGCCAACATCTCTCTCCGCACAAACCTCCGTAAGATCCGTAGCCAACAAACTCGGACCTGGAGATGTGGGCTCGTATACGTTGGTCACCGTAAAGATAACCCCATCCAGCCTTCTCTTTAGAGTCACAGATAGGGAAAACATGGATCTCCATTCAGTCAACATCTTGAAATCATCATGCTTCCAGCCAGATAGGAGGCCACCTGCTGCACCTTGAGCCTCCACTTCCACGAAGTCAAAAATGGAGCCTCCTCCCAGGTCCCGCCAACCTGCCCCCTTAGATCTTGAACACTTCATCTCTTGAAATAACACTACATCAACATGATCCTCCAGCATCAACTTCTTCATACCTAGTCGTTTCTCAGGGCGGACCAATCCTCTTAATTCGTCACTACTCTGATTAGTTGCACTTCCCTTCATCTTATGTCTTTTTCAAATGTAACGCTACTCCGAATTTTGATTTCTCTACCCTTTCTTTATTTTTTTACATAGTTATTTATTTGAAGACATGCATGTCATATGGACAAGTGAAAGTTGTATTCTCTTAGTTTTTAGGGGTGATTACCACATAGCTAGTCGTTCCCACTGCATACATCCAAACAAAAGACTTCCCACCCCACTATTTTTTTGACGATCTGATCAATAAAAAGGAATGGAGATGATTCTTCTCAGTAAATGTGTTCATTATCAAGTTATTGAAAGACTGGCAGGGAAAGAATTCTTTTACTTCTTAAATGGGTACTCCAGGTACAACCAAATGGTGATCATCCCATAAGATCGAGAGAAAGCAACTTTCACTTGTCTGTTTTGCACTTATGCCTTTAAGCAGAAGTCCTTTGGATTATGTAATGCACCCGCTATGTTCTAAATAGTATATGTTGATTGTGTTTGCCGACATGGTGGGTAGTTTTCTTAGGTTTCTATGGATGATTTTCGATCTATGGTGACAATTTTGGCGCATGTCTTGCTCATCTAGATCAAGTACTGAAGAGAGCTTTCAATAATGGAATCCATCTACATATAATCATGTACGATAGTTATGTAATCATTGGAACAAAAAAGTTATTTCCCTAAGGTGGAAGTCATCCAACAAATCTTGTTTACTGAGGCAAAAATCAAAGTATTTTTTTAACATCCATAGCATTTCCGTAATATATAGGCTTGTAATCTACACATACATGCTTTGAAGTGGATACTCGGGTCAGAATCTCCCATGCTTTATCATTTTTAATCAGCTCTATGCACATCTTCTTGGAGACTACATGGCGTGGATCGATCCACACTCTGACTTGGATATATGATAAATAAATTGACATCATGCCACTTAATAATTTATTGATTGACATCTTCCTTTAAATTGGGATTCATATTGCATTGAAACTCTTGGGATAGTATGTGATAATACGCTTCCTCACCCCTCATCCCCAGATACGAGGGAAGTATCGCTCTCTGTATCCTATGTATTCTCCAAATGAGAAGCAGATTTGACTCTCTAAGCTTTGGAAGTGTTCGCATCATTCATCATTCGTCATAAGGGGTGACAGCATACGAGGATGCAACATGGATATGAAGCCTTAATAAGGGATGGACATGGAAGAGGAGATGGTCGCTAACACTAGAGAGGTGTTGGGTTGGTCGGACGAAGGACAAGGGTGGTGAATTTGACCGACGAATGGATAAAACTTGCGAGTGGATAGATTTTGGTGCAAGCCCAATAGGAACACATCGATTCAAGAAGAAAGAAATTGATTGTGGAGAAATAACAAGTACAACTTGTTATATAAAATCAAAGAAGAAAGTGGAAGGAAATTGCATGTAGATGAGATGGAAATGGCCTCAAATTAATCATGGCTCGTGTGTTGGGGAAACAATCAAAAGAGATGAACCCCCATCACAGTGGGATGCAGACCACGATTGAGTGGTATGTACCTTGCTCTGAACTTCCTGCATCCACCTCTTGTTTCAGGCCTTGGTCCGAAGCGTTATCATGAAACTGTGACTTGCTGGAGCAGAATTAGGGTTTTTGGTAGCAAGGATAAAATAGATTGATGACAAGGTTTTGAGTGAGGTTTTATAAGGTCAAACAAGGGTGAAATGTCGAAGTGAGAGTCACACAAGGTAGTTGATACAAGGAGCCGTTGATGGATGAGGATCCTCTGCTGTAGAGGGGATTGCAGCAGAGGTGTTGTAATTTCTTTTAATTTATTTTGGATTTAGATTTTAAAATCCAACCTTATAGATTGAAACTTAGATTAATGATCTATATATCCTCCAAATTTCGTTTAATTCTGAGATTATTTACTATTTTATCTTAATAGTTGAAGATTCGGATTAAGTTGCTTAGATTTTGACCGAATGTTTGACCATTAAGATAAAATAGCAAATAATCTCGAAATTAAGTGAAATTCGGAGGATATATAGAATATTAATTTAAGATTCAATCTATAAGGTTGGATTTTGAAAATTAAATCAAAAAAAATTAAAGGGGCAGGGACGAAGCCAGAAATTTTTACTTGGGGGGGCTAAATTATTAAGACCACACACATACATATACACATATACATACATATATATGTAGATACGTTATATATATAAAGTTTATCTATGCTATTATTTATCGTTTTAATTTTTAATATTTATCTACAACGAATTTTTATAAATATACCCATATAAAATTACGATTTCACATAAATATCTAAACACATATTATATGGACAAAAAGGTCCCTACAAAATTCTTCAAATCACAAAAAAAATTATTAATACGATGATAAGCAGTACCATTAAATCTAATATTTTTAAAAATTAAAATTATATCACACTTAATGTAGGGATGCAAAGGGATATATATATATATATATATATATATATATGTACCTATTCCTTATAATATATTTTGACAGATGTATATCTATCTGTATTAAAATGAATGCATATATAAATGTCACTTTAATACCCATAAACTTTTTTTTCAATATTTTTATATATTTAAATATAAAGTAGTATATTTATTTTTAATTACATATAACAAAATTTTTAACCTTTTCTGTATATTTGATATAATTTTTATGATATATATAGTATTTGTATCATAATAAGCCATTCAATTCATATATATAACCTAATTTATAAAGTATTTGTGATTGTATTCATATTCAATCCATAATCATTTAATATCTATACTCAATTTTCAAGATACAATAACACATTATTCATATTCGTTGCTATCAATATTGACTTCCGTACTCATGTATTAAAATAAAATTGGACATGACAACACCTATATGCTTGTCCATAACTAATCATTTATACCATTATTTTGGTATCTTTTGTATAGTGTAATTACTCTTTATATTCTAGTTTTTGACAATTATTTTAATAATCCACCATTTTTAATGAGTTTATTTATGTTCAAAATGAAAGTTCATAAAAAGATATAAAGGTCAAAATACGTATAACATGTAAATGCTAATAGTTAATTATACATCTTTAATAAAGGGAATGATTCATTAAATGCATGTATATGAATTTTTTTTTAAATCTACCAATATATCATCCGTTTCTAAATATATATAATTATAAGTATTATTTGTTACAAAATGCTTTTATGTAAAAAATTAGAGACGGATGTTGTATCTATTACTATATCATTAACGGAGGTCAATATAACAACGCTTATTCGTCATATTTTCCATAATCTCAACTAATCCTTGATATTAAAATTGTGATGGTAAGCGTCACTATATGGACCAACGATATTGATATAACAATGGATATTACATTCTTTCCTAATTTCAAATATAAAAAAATCTTGTTAAATATAATTCAATGTTATATATTAAACAACATACGATATAATACCCAGTTAAAAATCTCTACATACTTATTTTGTTCTTGTTCTATATAGTTATTCTACATAGGGATACATATACGAATATAGGTATTACCGAATCCTAATCTGTATTTGAATACGAATACAGATGCAGATACGTATATTGATAGATATTAAAATATCTTACCATATCATTAAAAAACCGATACAGATGTAAAACGAATACTGATTACATATGAGTAATGTTAGAAATAATCTATAGAATTTAGTAAATGTATTTGTATCATAAAAATTATACAAATATAGTAAAAGAAGGTATAGAATTATGTTATATATGGTTAAAAATAAATGTATGACTATATTTATATACGATAACGGATATACGGATATGGATAAAGATGTTTGAGGATATCAAAATGATATCCATATCCGTATCCAATTTAAAATGGATACAGATGTAAAAAATCTGTATAAAATAGATACCGTGGCGGATCTGCAGATATATACGTAACTGTTTACATCCCTATATGTATGACATGTAGTTCTTGTAAAACATACAAGTGTTAATAATTAAATTATTGTATTCAGATCATATTAATATTTTTTTATTGAGAAATGAGAGTAGAAGAATTATATACAACTTATAAATGGAAGATGGGAGGCCATTTTATACAAATTATTAAGATCTATATTTAACTATTGTTTTTAAATTATATACTATTACTATTATATAATATATAAAAAGTGCTTTGTTGGGAGACAGGGGGGCCAAGCCCCCTCCCGCCCCCCCTTGTCTCCGTCACTGTAAAGGGGATTACAACACCTCTGCTGCAATCCCTTCTACAGCAGAGAATCTCTACCCGCCGTTGATCAGTAGTTCATCAAGGTTCTGAGGAGGTCAGGCGTTTGCGAGAAACGATGAAAAAGTCAACAGATTGGCCATGTGTGTACTCTGCGCAGGTGGCTGGAGGTAGGGGATCGATGATCCACTAAGCATGCGATACATGGCATACCTATAAAATTCTGAAATTTCGAAGCCCCATTCAAAGTCAAAAAGAAATAACAAATGAATTAATTAAAAAGATGTAAAACAACAAAGTTTTTCAAAATTTTGAGATATACAACTTTACAGAAGATTTTTTTATTTGACTAACAATAAGAGTCAAAAATTGAGTTCGAAATTATAAATATATTTGGCATGTATTAAGATTTTTTATTTTTATTTTTTTATTAATGAGACTCTCATTTTATATTTTATTCTAATGTTATACACTATGAGGGATGGCTATATATTTTTATAGATTCTTAGTGACGCAAGAAATGCTGGATAGAAAATGCACAATCTTTTTGTCATGACAATTTTGTCTATGAATTAAAGTCCCCATTCTTTTCCTTTTTGATTTTATTTTTATTTTTTTATATTTTAATAAGAAAATAGGATATGCAAGAAAAATAATAAAATTGAAAAAGAGCTCACGAATGATATATGTGTGTGTGTGTTAAATAGGTCTAGAAACTAACTTTCCACGGATAAATTCAGTTTAATTTTAAAGTATTTTTTTACAAATTAAGATATTTTAAAATATAAAATCTAAAAGTGAGTTTAGTCAGTTTTAAGTTCATATGCTCTAGTTAAAAGATATAAAAATACATAATGCACGCATGAACTAAGATTTGGGTTCCATTGACAATATGCAGCTAGTATTTTTGTGATATTTTTGTAATTTTTATATATTTTGATGAAATTCATGCAAAAAGATTCATGTTAATTGGAATTGTATAAAATAGATATGTTAGTTTGTATGTTTCTATCTATTGTGTAGTTGTAGTAGTGTAATAAGCTCAATTATACATGTTTGAGTCTCAAAGGCGTCATTTTGCTGCTTCACTTATCACATTCTGTTCTTTCCTTTGACCCTCTTTGGAATTATAGACCACCATCTTAGGACGAGGATCGACTTTCGATCGAGGACAACTAGACTTTCAAATATGTTGTTGGACAGGGCATGGAGTTGTCGATTCAGTGTCTATTTAGCTTGAGAAAGGCTAGGTCAGAAAGACCTCTACCTCTCTTCCACTATCTTATATGTTTGCACTTGAATGGTAATATATATTTCCTCCATCTTCGATTGTTAGGCTGTCTAGTCTCTGCCCTTCCTCTTGCTCCGGACATGTCTTTCCATAACCTTTCCGGAACTATACTAGATGATTACATTTACACATTCCTCTAAAATTACATAGCATATCGTCCGTTATAAATGGGATTACGACAAAGCTATTGTAATCCATTTTTTTCTTTTGCGATTTCGATTCCAAAATCCAACATTATAGATTCAATCTTAGATTGATACTCTAATATCCTCCAAATTTCGATCAAATCGAAGGTTATTTGCTATTTTAACAGTAAAAGAGCGAGGTCATTTTTAGATGGAATTTAAGTTGCTTAAATATTGTCCAAATCTTCGACCATTAAGATAAAATAACAAATAACCTTCGATTTGAACAAAATTTGGAGGATATATAGATAATTAATCTAAATGATTGGATTTTCGAATCACAATCAAAAAAGAAACAATATAAATTACAGCAGGTCTGCTGTAATTCCATTTATAGCAGAGGATCTGCTCTCCCTATAATTATGTATTATGGGATAAAAAGCTGCACCTCCTACCATTCTGAACTATCAAAATATAATAATAATAAAAAAGAACTACCAGGTACAAAACAATGCCAATATCAAGAAAATCACCACATTTTTGTTTATTAGATTGAGACAATGCAAGGCTTCCTTAAACATGAACACCGCTCACACTTCACAAGTATGTATGCAAAAACAACCACAGTTTACATCACTGATCCATCGTCTCCAAGCCAATGATCAGCACCATTTGATGCAGTAGCAAGATCTGCCGTTGTCGCACTTGGCGGCGTGGCCGATCTCAATAGTGATGCAGAGGTTCTCGCACGAGTACTGGCTGCACCCGCTCGAGTCGACGAGCACAGGGCACTCCTTCGCCTCCACTGCGGGGGACATCCCGGCCACCGCGGCGAACACTAGGAGTGCAACTAGGAAGAAGCGGACGGAGGAGGTGGCTGCCATTGCTTACGAGTATGCAAGTACTTGTGGCCTTGGGGCTGATTGGTGTGAGGAAATGGGAGAGGAGGGCTTTGCACTCCCTTGGGCTTCTGCATGGATTGGAAGGATCACGTACGTATATATAGATGCGCGGATGGTGAGATTAGTGGTTAATTACGTTTTTGCTTAATCTGCAATGGTCTATTTATGGTCATCTGTAGTTTTGATTGGTTCTGGATTCTTTACGCTCAAATATATAATATATCTTTATTAATAAACCCAAGTTGACGGTAATTAACGTAAACGTCAAGATAGCCATCATTGAAACTCTTCTCCTGTTGTAGCGACTTTCAAACGTCGATATAGATACAGAGTTTCTGAATAGTTGATGTAATTTTTTGCTCCTCTTTCGCTCACTCCCCCTATCGAAAAAAAACTGTTGAATTAACAATAAGCTATAGCAACAGATGAGGTAAAATTGTTGTCTATGATGATTCGTTTGCCTTTAGTTATGTGATGATCAATGTAGATGATGCCATTTGTTAAAATTGAGCTATATATAGTGATAGTTTTTCGAAAATGAGTCGTTAAATTAGCCGTTGTTAAATATATAACGACACTATTATTCGTTGTGAACTGATTTTTCGTACTCGAAATTAGCGATGAATATCACATACGTCGTATATTATTAGCAACGATTCACAAAGCGACGTTTATTCGTTGCTATTTTTCAAACTTCTAATTAATCGTCGCTAAATTTTGAACTAAAAAAATAGCGACGATCAGTTGATATTTTGAAAAATAGCAGCAGATAAACGTCATTATATTAACCGTTGCTAATGATATAACGCCATATATGTTATTCGTCGTTAATTCTGAGTACGAAAATTAATTTCACAATAAATAATATCTTCGTTATATATTTAGCAACGGCTAATTTAGTGATGGATTTTGAAAAAAAAACATCACTATAGCTCAATTTTATTGTAGTGTTTTGAGGTGTGAGATTTCATAGTAGATATCCGTGTTAGGTTTTCTCCCGTGAAGACCGATTATCGACGTATTTGAACGAATCAACCTCGCAAATTTTTGAAGGCACCGGAAAGATTTATACCAGCTGTAGCGAACCTTAGGATATCGAAATAAAGAGGGCCTTAATATGATTATATAAAGTTGGATGAAGAAAAAGATGAGAACAATCAAATTAAGCAATTATATGACCCAAGGAGTGGTCGGGTGGTAGAGAAGTGTGCCTTCATTTTAAATGGCCCGGGTTCGAATCTAAGGGGGGACACGCTCCGGACCTCCGAAATTACCGGGCCTACTATTAAAAAAAATTAAGCAATTATATTAGAACATGATAAGGATGGAAGAAAATAAGAAATTGAGGCGAACACAATTAATGGACACTAATTCCTCATTAAAACATTTGACTCATCATCGTAATACTTCCTTGAAACTACTTAGTGATCATCATTCCAATGCTAGTAACATCTTGAATCTATTTGACCAAGAAAAAAATCATTGTCCGTGAATATATATAGTGATTTATTCAAAAAAATAAATATGAACAATGATTTTGGTAAGGTAAAGAAATTTATTTGAGCATAACAGATAACCATTAAGTTCATCTTAGTTATATTAGATTAGTATGCGGCAAATTATAAGTATTTATATTCTTTACAATATGATTAATTCAAATACATATTTGCGTCCTTAAGTCCAACATTAATAGAAAGAGGTGAAGTTAAATTGTCAGAGAGAGAGAGGGCATACTACAAATAGATTTAAGATAGATGGGGCACATTACAATGAAATGAGCTATATGAGTACAATGGAAATTAAGATAGAGATTAAGATAGAGGTTGGAGCAATGTGGTTTTCATCAGGAGGTGCTGTGGAATTCTGGAGGATGGTGAGGTCGATGGGAGGGAACTCGGCAGATGATTGCGCTCCACCTTTTGCAGTCCTTTGGGTCATTTGGAGTTGAGGAATGATCTCATTTTCATAAATCAAAGGATCTATCCTGAGAATGTACTCGCTCACTGTAACTTTCTATATCGATTATGAGCCTCCAGATAATGTGCATAATTTTTAATATATTAATATATTCTTAATGTGGTGAATTCCATCTCGATATGTCAACCTCCTGTTATTAAAAAAAGAGTATCAATATATCTAAAAATCAGGGAGACACTCAAACTTTCTATTTGATATCAATGTGGTCCCGAAATTTATAAATGTAAAGATTCGAGCCAGAAAATATTTTGAAGACTATAATGTGATCTTTTGCTAATCCATCCACAACTAAGTTCATGCAACTTCGTTTGAACGAGCAGAACATCACATTGCTACTTTTAAAATAGCTTGGAACTGTTATCTTTATAGTTGTAAGTTTGAGGATAATATTGATGTCAAATAGAAGTTTATACTTCCATATAAATTACTCAATCCATAGAACAAGAACGACCACAAGAGATAAGGATTTTAACGTGGAAATCTCACTGGGTAAAAATCACGAATTGAGTCACCTGACTTGAGATTTTTCGATTGACTGAGTCAATGAACTAATCCACTATATCGAGTTATTTCCCCACGAATAACTCAATCGATTACAAGTGCTTTGGATCGCACACCAAAGTCTTTCCCATAACTTGGATCAACACCAAGTGTTACAATACAATAGTAAAGCAAAGATCGCGACAACGTATAAAGCCTAAAATAAGCAATGTGAATAGCGAGGTTAAGAAAATGCATGATGTGGTAAGGAATTGAATTGCAAACCAAGCATGTAGATGACTATCTCTCAAGATATGATCTTGAAGTAAAGAGCGAGAGAGAGGACCTCCAATAGAGCTTTGAGAGAGAGGCTTTGCCTTGGAATGTGTGTTCTCAACCATGGGTCTCAGGTCCTATTTATAGTGGTGGGGAATGGGCTCTCAAAAACATAGCCGTTGGAAAAAAATCCAGAAAGAAATCATTAATATCCGATACACATGATCGATCATACAAGGAAGGTAATCAATTATATCAAGTTGGTCAATCATGTAGTTCAATGTGATCGATCATCTCATAGTTGTTGGGAGCATGAAGTCGCGACCTCTCTTGCTTCCGAGGCTGTCCGCGGGGAGGAGGTGGAGGATGAGGAGAAAAAGTGACCAGAGTGGGAGGTGCTAGGGAGGAGGAGGGGCTTGAGGGGGAGGGGTTGGAGGAGGAGGTCGGATGAGGAGGAAGGGTTGGAGGGGGAGGAATGGATGGAAGAATAAGAAAAAAGATATTTTACCATCAATTTTTTATCTAATTACCCTTGTGTTCCCAAAGTTAATGTTCGTTAGGGATGTGAATGAACGACAACTAACTCGATGGGCACAAGTAATCATTGTGGAAGAATTCAGAGGTACATCTGATATAGCAAAAAGGTGAGAAACAAAATTGATATTGCAATATCTAAAGAAGGTACAACTGATAAATTTAATATGAATATATTAAATGAACTATAAACGTTAGATCGACAAGACATTTGGTATATAAATAGAACAAAATGCATAGTTTAAACTTATAAGGTTGGATTTTTATTGGATTTTGCAAAATTAAAAAAAATGGGGAAGAGCTGAAAAAATGCACAATCCGTTTTAATTAGTTGTCAGGTTTGTTTGATGGGTTTTTTTATACATTTGCCCCTTTGAGATTTTACAATTACAATTATGTCCTGATTTCCACTGAACAAAATTGAAATATAGTGACGGTTTTGAAAAATCTGTCACTAAATTAATCGTTGTTAAATATATAATGTCGATATTATTCGTTACGAAATGAGTATTTGTACTCAAAATTAGCAGCGAATATCATATCTGTCGTTATATCATTAGCAACGGTCCACATAGCGACGCTTATCCGTTGCTATTTTTCAAAATAGCAACTAATCGTCGCTATTTTTTTAGTTCAAAATTTAGCAACGATTAATTAAAGGTATTTTTACACCCATAACCCTGAGTAATTTCGCAATAACATTCATAACCCCGTATAATCGTGAATTACACAAGAAACCTTGGATAGTTACTCCGTCTCACATCCATAACCCTCTGTTAATTTAATACGTTAACTCAACCATAAGGGTGAGTTAATCTAACCAATCTACCATCGAACAGTAAAGATTAGTTAAAATAAAAAGGGAAAAAATGTGTGTGTTCATCGGTTACGTGTGCTTCCAGGGGTAAAAGGGAAGGCTCGATGGGTGCTTTCACGGGGAGCTCGAGCAGGAGGAGGAGGATCTGGACGTTTGGTGCCATCGGCTGTGGGGGCTTCGAGCAGGGTGGCAAGGGCGGCTTTGAGGCAGGATGGGGTGCTTCTCGGCGTGTGGTGGGCTTCGAGCTAGGTCGTCGCGGGGGGAGGGAGGGGGCTGGTCGGGGAGGAGGGGCTTCGAGCGGGGGGGCAGTAGCGGGCCGGGGGGAGGTAGGGCTGCTAACTGAATTGAATCATTCAAATTCGATTAGGATTCGTTCGATAAAAATTCGAAAAAAGTTCGATTCAAAATCAAATGAACTAGATTTGAATTTAACTTGTGGATCCGATTCCCAAATGAATCAAATCTGAATTCAATTGTATTCGTTCGATAACAATTCGATTCGATTCGATACAGACACATATATAATATGGTATGAAGATATATATATATATATATATGTAGTATATATTTTGTAAAATCCCCACAAATGATACACAACTTAATATAATAAATAATATTTTTCATCATCTTATTCTAAACACCCCAATTTTGGGATGCCTATTACACACACCATACCTCCTCTTTATTCCCTCAAATTCTCTCTCTCTCCCCTCTTCGCTTATGAGAAAAAAACCCTAACATTTGCTTCTTCTATCCAACGCTGCCATCTCCAACCTCCCGCTCTTGCTCACACTCTCCAACGATTGCTAGCTCCAATCTCCCGCTACTGCTCGCTCTCTCCAACGTCGTCTGCTCAAGCCTCCCGCTTCTTCTCGTTCTCTCCAATGTCGTCGACTCTAGTCTCCCACTCTTTCTCGCTCCCACCACTGACAACACCACCCTCCTAATCGCCAACCTCACCACCAGCTCCCACTCTTCCTCGTCGTCGACAACAACACCAGCTCTAGACTCACCAATGTCGTCATTATCTTTCCATCACCCATCAACTACTAGTATTACCACACACACCCTTTTACCCTAAAAATTTAAGATTTAGGTTTTATCCAAATAATTTATGTTATTCTAAATATATCATCTGCAAACAAACACATACTAAATTTTTAAAAACCATCCCGATGTTATAGGTTTCAAAATTCTAATAATATTTTCCTCAATCACACTCTTAGTCTTCCCATCTATCATAATATCCAGATCTTATGATATGGACAACCAAGCATTTGAATACAAATAATATCTTAGAGACAATTAAGGTATGAATAGATTTCATAGATTTTGAGCTTTGCCTAAATGACTAAATGTGTAAAAGATCATAGTTGCAACTAAATTCCATTTCTCATCAGATTACAAGGACTAGGTTATCAAGAAGGAAATATCATCATAATCTTTAATAAGCTCAACTATGCCCCCACAAGAATGTATTGAAATAAGGTAAGCATGAACTATTCATGATTGATATAGAAAAAATACTACATAATAGAAAATTGAAGATCATAGACATACCAACTGAGTTTTTAATCAGGTCTATAGGTTTTTATAAACCTTACATACGGGATTCAGATCCATAAGTCAGTTCACATCGACCTTTTATGATTCTGAAGGAATTTAGTAATTCTTTTTTCTTAGATATCATGGAGATATGT
This sequence comes from Ottelia alismoides, assembly GCA_037367405.1. Classification (NCBI taxonomy): domain Eukaryota; kingdom Viridiplantae; phylum Streptophyta; class Magnoliopsida; order Alismatales; family Hydrocharitaceae; genus Ottelia; species Ottelia alismoides. Next base: position 639,542 of record JAZKJV010000104.1, read on the forward strand.
CACAATGGGGGCAACATATGGAAAATTCTTCAGAGAAACGTAGAACACAATCTTCTGGTTATTATTTTGGACATGTATATCTATTAATCTATATCGTGTATTTCTATATTGGTATGGAATTTAAAATATAGTTGAGTATGTGTTTCATTATATTTTTAGAAGTCTAATTCAAGCATATCATCTTCTGAGTGTCACTGAGAGGGTCATTGGGTACGAAGATGATATTCATGAAAAAGTGGAGGAAGAGGGTGAAGAAATGGAAAAATTGATTCCTGAAATAATTAACAAGATTGGTAGAAAGAAAAAATCAATGGTTTGTGAATAATTTACCAAAGAGAATGAGAAAGTTGATGGAGTGCTTGTTAAAAGGTGGAGATGCATTGATTGGATTTCCATCATAGGTACGAAAAGAAAAGATCAATTGTTTATCAAGATGTCAATAATTATTTTTCTTTATATATTCAATTCACCATATGTACAAAAAAAGCAAATGAGGATTGCAAGAGACATACACGAACGACAAAATTTAGGTACTTTAATGCAATTTATATTATCTATTGAATTTTACCATTTATGTTTAAAGTTTTTTACTTATCTTAATTATTTCTTTCACAAATTAGTATCACAAAGTCTATTCAATTCTTTGAAACTTAGGATATTATTAGTACAAATTTTTTTATTATTAGTTACATTATAAATAAAATTTTAATTCGATATAAAATGAATCAAATTTGAATATTCGAAACTTCAAATGAATTGAATTTGAATCTAGATTAGAAATTCGTTTAATATTCGATTCGAATTCGGATTCGAAAATTTTATAATGAATTGAATCTAAATCTAGGTGGATTCGATTGTATTCGATTCGATTAGTACCCCTAGGGGGAGGGGTAAGGGTGGGCTCCATCGCGGGGGGCGAAGCAGTAGCGAGCCGAGGGGAGGGGGGCTCCATCACGCGGGGGGTGGGTTCCATCGCGGGGGCGGGGGGAGCAGTAGCGGGCCTGGGGAGGTGATGGCACGCCTGATCACTCGGGTAAAAGGTAAACAAGGGTCGTTGCGACCCAAGTAACCAAGCGTGATCGATCAAGAAAAATAGACCACCAATCAAAAGAATAAAATCGTCAAAACTCAACAATAGCGGTCTCGCTATTAGATTAACCTGGTATAGCGACCACGGTCGAACACAAGGAGCACGTAATGGCCTTGCGGTCTACGAAGTAGTCTAAAAAAAGAATAAAATAAAAGACAAGTGTTTTTGGTGGATTTTTAATTTTTATATTTTTTGGATTTTTAATTAATTAAGAAAATAAAAAAACAAGTGAATAAGCCAAATACAAACAATTATTAAGCACTCAAAAATCAACCAAAAATTCAAATAAAAATGTTTTTATGTATTTTATGTTTTTTACTGTTTTTGGGTAATTTTTGGTATTTTCCAATTTTTATTTAATTTTCTAAAAATAAAACAATGCAAAAAGACAACAACAATGTCCAGCCAAGCTTGGGGGACTTAGATAAAATATCTAAAAATCCCTAAAAAGCCTGAAGGTAATTTTCCTGTAAAGAAAAAAATTCAAGGAAAATTCAGCCACTGGAATTATTATTTTTGGGTTTTTTATTAATTATTAGAATTTTTATAGGTTTTATGGGGTTTTGTAATTTTTATGAGTTTTATATAATGAAAAATGACCAAAATTGGTCAGAAATTCAAACAAGGCGAAATAAACACTAAGTAATTTTTTTGTAATTTTCAGAGGTATTTTAATATTTTTTTGTTAATTTTCAAGTTAGACAGTAAAGAAAATGCGAGTTTTTGATTTTTTAAAAATAGCAAATGAAATAAAAAATGTCCCTTAAATAGGAGAAAATTTTACACTATGGCAGGAGCCATGTGTCCAATTTTCATCGCATTTGGAGAAGGTTTGATATTTTATTAAAAATAAAAACCTAGGTACAGTGCATAGGGACCTGTTCGTAAATACCAGAAGTTCCAGGGGGTCCGATGCAAAATTTCCAAGAAGTCGCACGCGAGGCGCGTGTCTTGGGCATACAAGGACCTAATTGCAAAGAAACAAAGTTCCTGGACTATTTAATAACGAGTATTAAAAGTCCAGGGGCTTCGATGTAATTAACCCACTAATAATCGCACATGCGCATAAAAATCATTCACAGGGGCATATCTGCAATTTTCTAAAAATTTTCATTCATTCATGAACATCTGAGAACTACAAGGCTAAACATGCAAATAACCCAAAGAAACACATGTCGGCGCACGTGATACAGTACACACAGGGGCATACATGTAAACAGCAGAAAAGACAAGGTCCAAAGTGCAATTTACCTAACACGAATAAAATACTAAAAATATTTACAGGACTAAAACTAAACTACTCAGAAACTAAGGGCCTAAGGGAATATTTACCCTTTATTAAGTAGACCGTCAGATGGGCGCCACGTGTGCTGATCGACGGCTGGGGAAGGGTGGCGCCCAACGTTGGGGTCCTCGTCCTGATCTAGCGGCTGGGGTCTCGCCACGTGGAGGATCGGTCGGCTGGGAAGCGACGTGGGATGCCCTCGCTGATCGAACGGTCCCGATCAACCCACCAAGGATCGACGGTGGTGGCTGCTCCTCAAATGGACGGTGGAGATCAGAACTGGAGCTGGAGGTGCATCGGACGACAGGGAAGGATGGAGGACGAACTGGGTTCCGGCGAACTTCGCCGGGCTCGTGCAGGCGCTGGACTCCTCCTCGAAGGCCTCGGATGATCGGAGAAGGAGCGTGGAGGCCTTCTGCGTCTACTGGTGTCCTCCGATGGCTCGACGGAGCTCTAGGGAGCTCAGGCGAGTCCGGCGGAGGTCGAGCTCGTGCACCTGGATGTCGAAGCCCTCATATGGGCTTCCTGGGACCTGCAAAGGTGTGCAACAAACTCGCGGGTCGAGGGCAAAATGCCTCGACCCCGTTAGCGGTGGTGGAGATGATCGGTGCGGCGGGGCGTGCGAGCTCCGGCGAGGTGTTGGCGGTGGAACTCGAAACCCCATCTCCTGTGCGAGCTGGGTTGAATGGATGGGCGGAGAAGGTGTGCGAGGAGAAGGTGAACGTGGTGGAACAGTCCGATGATCGAATCGAAGGCGGAGGTGGCCGGAATCGAAGGTGAACGACGACGGTGAGATTTGGGCGTATTGCAAAATTAAAGAAACAGAAGGGAAACTAAGACTACCTGGGCGGAGGGATCGACTGGGCGTGAGCTTGGGAAGCTATGGGCCGTTGCCTCGCGGGTCGTCGAGGCCCGAGGCTTGAGCTCCTCCTTCAGGCGGAGCACGGCGGCGCTAGGACGCCGGATCTGAGGTCCGGGCACCTTCTCCTCTCTGCAACACGACCAGCGTCGAGCTGTCACCTCGAGGATGGCAATGGAGGTCACTGGATGGTGAGGTGGGGAGCCAAAGATGCGGAAATGGGAGGCAGAGCTCGAGACTTATACTGCCAGGGGTCTGGCTAGAATCGATCGGGTAGGGCAGCTCCGAGCGCGGACCCCGAGGCGGGCATCCCGGCTAGGATGTCGGATCTGGCATGAACAAGTAGGACCCGGGGTTTGGGTAGACGGAGGTCGGGTCGTGACGCGAAAAATCTGAGAAATCGGGTCGGGCGTCATGACCCGTGGGAAGTGGTCCATAGGGGGGGAGTTGACCGGGCGGTCAACATCCCCGTGGACCAATGAGAATCAGCCACGTCAAAATGATTTGGAAATTAGAAATAAAATAGGAAATGGCCGAATTACAGAAAACTTAAAACATGAAAAATATTTGTTTTAATTTTTTCTATTTTTTGTGATTTTTAATTATTTTTTTTGAAATAAAATAGGGTATTTACATAGTAGAGCTATATATAGGTATATATACAATATAGGGTTTTGATTTTTGATTTTTAATTAGTTATTTTTATACATTTTTATCCCTATTTTCTATTTTATTTATTTATAGCATAAAATTAGGAATAAAAGGGTATTTTTATTTTATTTTTATTATTTATATACAATAATGAAATAAATAGGTATATACATCTATGTACATGGTATATTTACAATGTTCTTTTTGGTTTTTAATTTTTGTTCTTTTTATTTTGTTTTTGTTTTTGTTGTTTTTATTTTATTTATTTACAACATAAAAGATAAAATATATACAACTTTTAAGGAATTTAATTTTATTTATTTATAAAGTGAAATAAATATAGATGGGGGAATATATACAAGTGGCTATTTTTGTTTTCTTTTTAATTTTTCAATCTTTGTTTTGATTGTGTATTTATAAATATTTACAAATATATACAAGCACATTTTATTCTTTTTTTGGAGGAAAATATTTTGGTGATATTTACAGGTATATTTACACACATGAGCCCCTATCTCTCTCTACTTTGGCTTTTATGCGGTCAGGCCCATGATGAGCCCTCCCTTGGGATTAGGTTGCTCAATATTTATTCTAAATATTTCCCTCTTTATTCTTTTTAATCTTTATTCTTTTATTTTTGCACAAAAACATGCTAATGATTAGTTTTTACACAATGCATGCTTTTGGTAATTATTTGTATTTACACATATGTACATGTATTTGCAAAGGTTTTTGTAGCTAAAATATAAGAATAAAGAGTGATGAATGAGTATTCATCACCCCCCTATACTTAACTTTGCTAGTCCCTTAGCAAACACTTATTTAAAAAAAAAGTGAAAAGGAAAGAAAGAAAAAGAAAAAGAGGAGAATGCACATGGATCAAGGTTGAATATTAAACTTGCCTTCATTAAATTGAATTATGGAGCTCAATCAGATCTTTGGATTATTAGTGTGTCGGAACCTTATTTGGACTTAAGCTTAAAACTCAACAGCCTCTAAGTTCCACTAATCTCTAATCAAGACTCCTCAATAATCCAGATCAGAACAAGTCATCAAACACAAACCCTGAAGACCATGAATCTTTCCTTGTACTGTGGATGTGAGGTCTAAGCTCTCCACCTCAGAAATGGCAACTTGACAACCCTCCCCAACAAGGTAACTCTATGACCCCAATCTGGCCACTCTTTCCTCGAGGAGCGGGGTATTCCCTTCTAAGTTCAAGTTCAACCGGCTCAAGAAGAGGGGGAGGAAGAGAATGGACCATGGCCAGTGTAGCCATGTATCCTTGGGAGCTCAACCAGTGTAGCCAAGTCTCCCTGTTGCAAGCTACATAAGGTGGGACATGAATCTCAAGCTTTGCTTATTGCACTATATACATACTCCGGTGGGATTATCATTTTCTATCAGACCCACCACTTTTTTGGAGTTATTTTATTTTTGCATTTTTTTTCAAGTGCATCTATACAACATATACATGTGCAGCATATATACAAGGAGTTTTTCCTCTTGAGCCAGTAGACTATCCCTCTTTTGAAGCTTTATTGCAACCCACAACTCCTGTCGTTAGACCTCATGGCAACCAGACCAAGTTGAAACACACTTCCTTCACTAAAAGAAGAAGAGAGGTTCCGCCTAGAAGTACTACCCTCATATGCTACCCCCAGTCAAGGAAGACTTCCTCCTCACCACCTCATCCGTAGAGAGCTCGGTGCAAAGTGCTGGTGTCCAAGTAAAGCCATTGTCCCTATGAGTCATGTATTGTTGTTAAGTGTTCTACTTAGGCTCATTGAGATGACATGTGATCATAGCCTAGTGGACTCAAAGAATTAAGTCACCATGGACCTGAAAAGCCTTAAACCTAAGCCCTATAAGGTTCCTCTTAGAAATTAGGTGGATTAAGATCTTAATCAAGCTCCATTTCCCAATTTAATTCCAGGCTAGTTTAAATGTCAACTATAATCCAGAAAAACTATATACATATATACAAGGATGCTATTTACACAATTTTTACAAACATGCAAAATTTTTGAAAAATGTTTTGAAATCATGAATGGATGAATGCATGAAGTGCAAGTTTTGCAAAAGTATTTACACACATTTACACAAGTTTTTTGCAAACTTTTGATTTTCAAAACATTTTGGAAAAATTTTGTACCATATACATAATTTTGATAAGAAAATATTTACACAAGCTTTACACAAAAGGTTTTTGAACACATTTTTACAAAAATAATTTGTACACTAGCTATGTATGTGCAATAAAAGAATGATTATTTACAGAAAATTTTTTAATTTTTGTGATTTATAGGGTTTTTAGCCATTTTTATTTATTAACACACTCACACAAAGTACGAGTTATGGCTAAAGTATATATGAAATATATACACCCCCCCTATACTTAGCTCGAACGATGTCCTCAGAGTCAAGAGCGATGAAGAAGACATAACTCGTGCTTAGTATAGGGAAGAGAAAAGGAAGGCTATATACAAAGAAGAATGAATGAATTGAAAGTCAAGAGGGTCTCGGCTTTTCCCCCTATACTTAGGATCAAGTAATCCTAAGTATAGTAGGATGTACACAAAGGGAAAATCGAGTGGAGAATGTACAGGGTCTACCCCCCTATACTTAGGGTAAAATATCCCTAAGTATAGGCAGAAAAACAGGGGTAGATAGAAACAAAAGAAATACTCAAAGGTCCTACATCACCCCTATACTTAGGGTAAAGTACACCCTAAGTATAGCATAATCAAAAGATGAAGAAAGGGATGTGGGACTAAAGAATGTGATGATATAGACATCTGGATCTATACAGGTCGGAAGATCAGTGATAATCAGGCGTGAGATGCAATAGATGTGAGTCAAAAGACCACATCTCATGCAAAATGAATAGGGGCAACATCAACGACCCGCGGCTCATGATCTAGAAATGGCTTGAGCCGCTGGCCGTTCACTCGAAAGGTACTCTCAGAAGACAACTCGGATATATCAATGCTACCATTGTCGTGTACCTTTCTCACCAAGTAGGGTCCCTTCCATTTGCTCTGTAGCTTCCCTGGAAATAGACGAAGCCTCGCATCAAACAACCATACTCTCTGTCTAGGCTCAAAATGCTTGTGGCTGATATGAGAATCATGCCACTCCTTCACTCTCTCCTTATACTGTAGGCTGTTTGAGAAGGCGGTATCTCTAAGCTCCTCCAAGGCTGCTAACTCTGCCCTCCTCTGGTCTCCCACACCATCTGGATCCATAAGTATCTCAGTGACTGCCCAAAGTGACCTGTGTCTCAGCTCAACAGGTAAATGACATGGCTTGCCATATACGAGGCGAAAGGGAGATGTGCCCAATGGTGTCTTGAAAGACGTCCTATATGCCCACAAGACCGAGTCCAAAAGCTGTGACCAATCCTTTCGGTCAGGGCGGACGACTTTTTGCAATATAGTCTTGATCTCCCTGTTCGACACCTCGGCTAGACCATTCGTCTGTGGATGGTATGGAGTGGCAAGTCGATGGTCTATACCGAACTCGCTAGCAAGGGCCTTCACCTGGTCGTTGATGAAATGAGACCCCCCATCTGAAATCAATACTCGAGGTACCCCGAACCGTGTGATGATGTGCTCCCTCAAAAATCTGCAAACTGTCCTCGCATCAGCAGCTCGGGCGGGGATAGCCTCAACCCAACGACTAACATAGTCTACGACCAACAGAATGTACTCAAATCCCTGACTCTTAGGGAATGGACCCATGAAATCGACGCCCCATGCATCAAAAACCTCACAGAAGTGAATAGGTTGCATTGGCATCATATCACGCTGTCCACAAGTGCACATCCTCTGACAGTCAGTACACCTCTTCACGAACTCGTCAGAGTCCTTGAAGAGGGTAGGCCACCACAAGCCGGATTGGAGCACTTTCTGTGTCGTTCTCCTCCCAGAATGATGTCCTCCTGCCTCAAGCTTGTGGCAGTAAGTGAGGACGCTATGGTGCTCCTCCTGAGGAATGCACCGACGCCAGATGCTATCCCCTCATTCGTGGTAAAGTATGGGATCCTCCCAGTGGTAGGACTTGGCCTTCGCGAGGAAGGTCTCAAGCCTCTGCCTGGGCCAATCTTGTGGGACTTTCCCAGCAACGAGAAAGTTCACAATATAGGCGTACCACGGGAGAGAGGCGATAGCAAGGATCACCTCATCTGGGAAGGTCTCACAAATGGGATCAAAACGCTCAGACTCCTCAGGCTGCTCTAAACAGGAGAGATGATCCGCCACCACATTCTTGACTCCAGGCTTATCCTTGATCTCAATGTCGAACTCCTGGAGTAGAAGGATCCATCTAGTCAGTCTGGCCTTGGCATCCTTCTTTACCATGAGGTATCGGATGGCGGTGTGATCAGTATACATGGTCACTCTAGATCCAATGATGTAAGATCTGAACTTATCTAGGGCGAACACTACGGCTAGCATCTCCTTCTCTGTGTGACTGTATAATTCCGCTGCGTGGAATCCAATGTGCGGCTAGCATAGTGGATAGCAAAGGGGACTCCATCCCTCCTCTGTCCCAGCACAGCCCCCACGGCAAAATCGGAGGCATCCGTCATGATCTCGAATGGGAGAGACCAATCAGGCGGCTGGAGAACAAGAGCCTCAATAACACACTGCTTGAGAGTCTTAAAGGACGAAAGACACTTGTCATCGACAAGGAACTCGGTGTCTTTCGTCAGTAGGTCAGTCAACGACCGGGCAATCCTGCTGAAATCATGAATGAGTCGTCGGTAGAAACCGACGTGCCCCAAGAATGACGGTAACTGCCTCAAATTGGACGGCGGTGCGAGTTTTCTAATGACATCTACCTTGGCCGGATAAACCTCCATGCCCCTGTTGGAGATGATGTGGCCAAGCACCGTCCCTTGAGTCACCATGAAGTGACTCTTCTCCCAAGATAGCACCAAGTGAACCTCTATACATCGCTGGAGTACTCGGTCTAGGCAGTCAAGACAGGAGTCGAATCCGTCGTTGTAAATCGAGAAATCATCCATGAAGACCTCCAAACACTCCCCTACCATGTCCGAAAAGATCGACAGCATGCATCTCTGAAAGGTCGCAGGGGCATTGCATAGCCCAAATGGCATGCGTAGGAAGGCGTATGTGTCAAAGGGACAGGTAAAGGTGGTCTTCTCCTGGTCCTCAGGAGCGATGGCCACCTGGTTGTAGCCCGAGTACCCATCCAGAAAACAATAATGGCTCTTCCCTGCCAGTCTCTCAATGATCTGGTCAATAAAGGGCAGGGAGAAATGATCCTTCTTGGTGGCCTGGTTGAGTCTCCTGTAGTCAACACAGACCCGCCAAGAAGTGGGTACTCGTGTAGCAATCTCCTCTCCAGACTCGCGGATAACTGTAGTGATGCCCGTCTTCTTGGGCACCACATGCAAAGGGCTGACCCACTTGGAGTCGGAGATGGGATAGATAAAATCGGTGCTCCACCATTTCGAGATTTCCTTCATGACAACCTCTCTCAGATTTGGGTTCAGCCGCCGCTGGAACTCACGCGACGGCTTCGCCCCATCCTCGAGATAGATATGGTGGGAGCACAGGGCCGGACTAATCCCCTGGAGATCTGCTACGCTCCATCTGATTGCCTTGCGGTTCTTTTCAAGAACCCCCATCAAACGGGATTCTTGCTCTCCAGTCAGATCGACGGAGATAATGACTGGGTACATCTCAGGCTCACCTGCAAGGAATCGATACTTCAGCGAAGTAGGGAGCAGCTTCAGCTCTAGACAGCTGGGTGTTGGTGGATCTGGCCTCTGAAATGTCTCTGTGAACATTGCCAAATCTGCATGGGAGAACTGAAACTCTCTCTCAATCTCAGAAACTGGAGAAGGCTGCCCTGATGGACTGTCTCTGCTCTGCTCGGCATCTACCTCCTCCTCAGCTGTAGGCTCAGTGGAACTCAGGTCTGGCATGTAATCCTCGCAATTTGCCCAATCAGACTCTGAATCCGAGGGATCTGCATCATCTGCGGTGTCATCAGTACCACCATCATCACAAAACTCAGTGTCGCGGTCGGGAACCGGCTCTGCTGCCTCTAAGGTATCCTGAACCAGGAATGTGCTCTCCAGGCTCTCCTCTGTTGTCATCTCTGCATCAGCTGTGTCTGAAAATGAGAGGATGGCCTGTGCTGCTGGGTCTGCCCATACTGCCTCATCGTCTGTGATCACAAAATCACAGTCCTGGTGGATGTCTAGCCCGGCATCTATCAGCTGCTCTGTATCTGAAGTGGTCTCTGAGCATGATCTCTCTCTGGCTCGGCTGTCCTCGACCGTCTCTATTTGTACACTTTCGCCCTCTGAAAAGCGAGAATGCGAGAGCCACTAAATAGCGGTCTGACAAGTCAGACTCACTGTCGCTGGTGCGACTGCTCAAACTTCCTCGGTCTTCAACAATTAACCCACACAATCAATCAGAGAATAGATAGCAAGGATTAAAATTTATTATACCCTACTAAAGATGTACAATGGCAAGCAAGTAGGGATCGAACTCAAGAAGCAAAGGTGTAAAGCACGGATAAAAATCCAAACCTAGGTCTAACAAGCTACTTAGCCAATCTAAAATTTTTGTGGGTTTTTGATTTTTATATTTTTTATTTAATTTTTAATTTTATATTTTTGTATTTTGATTTTTAATTTACTGATTTTTATATTCTCTTTTTATATTTTGTATTTTTTTCTTTTTCAATATTGGAAAATAAGGACAATGTAATAAAAGAGACAAAGAGGTATTTATAAAAATAGAGAAAAATATTCAAAAATTAGGAAATAAAGTCTTTTTGGTCTTTTTATACTTTTTTACTGTTTTTGTGATTTTTGGGTAATTTTTAGGATGTTTTTGGCATTTTTAATTGCTGAAATAAGGCAAAACAGTGGAAATAGGGCTGGCTGTGACTAAAATGCAAGTTAAAATTAACAAACAGCAACCAAAATTTTTCACACTATTTTTCCAATAAAAAGGACAAAATAAAGAACAAACAGGAACTGAGTTTGCTATTTTTGGATTTTTCTACTATTTTATATATTTTTTTGAATTTTTTGAGTGTTTTTAAATTTTTAGTGTTTTTCTTTTGAGATTTTTAATGATTTTTGGCTGGGAGTTAAAACAAACTAAAAGACACAAAATATATTTTTTTGGAATTTTTCTGGAGTGTTTTTATATTTTTTATGGATTTTCTAGGCTAGACAGTGCACAAAATAGATGTTTTTGATTTTTAATAAATATAAAAATGCAATAATTATAGAAAATAAAAATATGGCGTGGAAATATGATGCAACAGGAGCTTGATGCAATTTTTTGGAGATTTTTTAGTGATTTATAGATGCATGCATAAAATACAAGAAACAAAAAGAAAAGGCACACATGTAGGGGCTTTTTCGTAATTAATCAGGAATCCAGGGGCCTACACGCAAATTTTCCAAAAAAATTATACACTGCAAACAAACTTTTGGGACCAATAAGTAATACCCAAAACACGAGGGTATCCCCGCAAAATGTCCAAACCCACGTGCGTACGCACGCGGATCTGGCGGGGGTATATCCGCAATTATCCAAGAATCTTGAGGCTTCAATGCAAAATTCCAAAAGTTTATACACTATAGCCTATTGTTTTAATACTAACGGCAAATAACCAAAAACACAGGGAGGTCCCTGCAAAAACGCCAAGCTCACGTGCGACGCACGCGCCTGGCGGGGACCCACTCGTGATTACCGAAAGTTCAAGGTGCTGATCGTAAATGTTTCAAAAGCTTTAAACAGCAGACAAAGATTTTAAATTAAATATTTAAATCCAAAAACTGCCGGGGTGAATTTGCAAAATTTCCCGACCTCAAGCGCAATCGAACGGCCTTGCGGCGTTCACTTGGACACGTGGCGACGCCGGGTGCGCCGATACCCCTTCGGCTTTGAACGGCCGCGATTAAGTCTTGACGCTGCGATCTACGGCTGGCGGCTCCAGTAGATTGGACGGTTGTGATCAAAAGAAGGGGGGCGGGATGGACGGCAGCTGTAGCGTGCCCCCCTCCCCCTTGTTTCGTTTTTTTTGCCCAGGCGCGCGCAGGTGGGGTGGCGTGCGGACGGCCAGGCAACGGCGGCGCGCGGCCTCTCCTCCGGCGAGCTCGAGGCTCCCTCCAGATGTTCAGCGGCGCACCGGGTACCTGCAAGAAAGTATGGTGAAGAATTCAGGGGCAAAATGCCCTGACTTCGTGGAGTTTCCACTAGGGAGTATGGAACCGTGAAGGGTGAAGTCGGCCGGCGAAATGCGATGCCGGCCGTGGTTGGATCGAGAGGAGATGAAGATAACCAAACAAGGATCTTGATCAAATAAAAGCCACTGGGGCTTTTTAACATTCAAACCTTAGAGAAAAGAAGAGAAAAAGAGGAAGAAAATACCTCACCCGCGCGAGCACGCTGCGTTCTCCGGCGAGAACTCCGGCGAGGGAATCGAACTTAATTCTACACCGATTCGCCCAGCTGAGATGTCCTCCGCACTCCTGCTGTCACCAAGAATCCAGACGAGGGCCTAGGGTAGGGCTTTTGCGGTGGAAGAGTGATCAAAAAGCCAATGGAAGTCGGGGGGTCCATTTTGAACCATGGTCGAGGCGCGATGTTCAAGGGCGTGTCACGGGCGAATCCTTGGTCAAAATGCCAAAATGATGCATGGGCGTGGTAGCTGGATGGTGTATCTTCAAAAGTCGTGAAGAAACCGAGGCCAATCGGTGAAAGGTGCGGTCTACAAAAAACCGCGAAGTCCAAGGAAAAATACAGTCTGACATGTACAGACCTTGGTCAGAGAGCTGACCAAGGTCAACCAAGGGCTGAAGCTGGTTGGTCCACGTGGACCAACCAGAAAAACCTTGGAAAAAATGTTTTATTAATTCATTTTAAAATAGAAAATGAATTAATTAAATTTTGGTTATAAAATAAAAAATGTTTAAAATTTTATAAATTATTTTATTATGATTTTTATTTATTTTTATGAGTTATATTTTTACAAGTTGCTTTTATACCCCTATAGGTATCTATATCTATATATTTAAGTATTTTATTTTTATTTAGGTATTTTTAATTTTATTATTTTTGTTTCTTATTTTATAAAATTATAAAATACTTTTATGTACATAAATATATTTTTATTTTATTTTATTGATACATTTTGTATATTTAATAAAATAGAAGTGTATTTTATATAGGTATAAGTGTATGTATAGTACCTATGTATCAAATATATACAAGTATTTTTATTTGAGTTTTATTTATGTTTTTATTCTGATTTAAATGCACATGATTATTATAAGTATTATTTACAACATTATAAAAATATAAAATTATAAAAATAATAAATAAATAATAAATTGAATATTTTAATATGTACAAGTATACAATGAGGGTCCAAAACTCAACTTTCAAACCGTAGCTCCGCCAAATGCGAAACCACCGCCATTAATTAGCTTATTTTCTTCTATATACAATTAAAGGTGAGTACGCTGCATTTGGAGTTTTTATTTGTGAGATACGGGTCTGGGAAGTTGGCATTCTGGATTTTTATTCAGACCATAACTTTTCATCTGTACATTATTTTCCTGTGAAATCAATTTTGTATTTTTCTTTATTAATTTATCTACAACTTTCATGTACAGAGTTTCTTTATTTGATGAATAAAAAGTGGAACCAAAAATAGGTCCCAAAATGAATAAAGAATGAATAGAGTGTATAGGTATTTACACTGTATTTTAGCCCTTATCTCCCCCTACTTTATTCCTTGTCGACCTATTCATCAAGATGCCTAGGTCTCGGGGTTTCGGGTCATAAAATATTTACAATATTTTATTCTTTTTCTTTTCTTTTCTTTATTCTATAATTTCGGCTTTAAAAACCGCAATTTATACAGTATTTACACACCTATGCCTGAATACTAAAATGCATGAATTAATGCTATTTATACGCATTTACTAAGGTTTTTAAGGCCAAATTGATAGAATAAAGATGATGAAACATGGATTCATCATCCCCCTATACTTGCCTTTGCTAGTCCCTAGCAAACACTTATGCAATAAGTGCAGAAAAAGAGAAACAAAGAAAAGAAAAAGAAGAAAGATGGATGAAGTTCAATGATCAAACTTGTCCTCACAAAATCAAAGTTTGGAGCTTAAGTCGGACCTTTGGAATTGTAGTGCGGGCGGAACCTTAATGAGAACCGAATTTGAAATCCAACAGTCCTTGAGAATCCCAAAACTCTGCTCAAGTCTCCTCAATAGCCAGGTCAGAAATATCTCAACTCATACGCAAACTCTTACGACTATGAATCTGACTTGTACAGTGTAAGTGATGGTGGCTCTCCCCAGCTAAAATGACAAAGAGACTGACTTCTCCAGTATGACAACCCAATGATTCCCCAATCCAGCAACTCCATCCTCGAGGAGCGGGGTATTCCCTTCTAAGTTCAAGAGGCAACCAGCTCAAGAGGAGGGGGTGAAGAGAAGAATGGACGGTAGCCAGTGTAGCTACCTATCCCGGGATGCAAGACCAGTGTAGTCAAGTCATCCTGCTGCAGGCTCACATGATATGACTTTGGAACTCAAGCTTGCTTATTGACTTTTCAACATATGTACATACTTTGCAGGCTTTATATTTTTGTACATGCCTGAACTCTCTTTTTTTTTTTTGAATACTATTCACAGCAGCATTTACATAAGGAGTTTTCCTCTTGAGCCAGTAGACTATCCCTCTTTTGAAGCTTTATCACAACCCACAGCCTCCCGTCTTTAGACTTCCTAATCACTGGACGGGTTGGGGTGCACTTCCCTCCCTAGAGGAGGACAAATGTTTCCACTTGTGTGCGTCTCGTACCGGCAAATCCAATCCCCTCACCACTCTAACTGAGTTGAGCCATGTGAAAGGTGCAGGTGTCCAAGTTAGGTCATTATCAACAAGAATCGTGCGTGTGCTCCGAAATACTCTACTTAGGCAGTCAAGAATCCATTGAACCAAGTCTCGTGATCCTCAAAGAATTAAGTCAACTAGACCTGAAGTACCTCAAACCCAGTTCCTATAAGGTTCCTGTTATTAGGTAGATTATAAGGTCCAATCAAGCTCCAATCTCCGGATTTTATTTAGACTCGTTCAACTATCAAACTCAATCCGAAAAATGCTCATGATATGCAATGCTATGCAGAAAATATTTTTTGTGATGCAATTTTCAAAGATTTTGAACTTTTTATGGATTTTTGAAAAGATGATGATGATGCATATGCAAATTTTTTTTTGTATTTTTCAAACAGATTTTTCAAATGTTTTTGGATTTTAATTTTTGCAAATGTTTTTGGGATTTTTTTGAAAACAAAAAGATTTTGGCTGAAAATGGGTTAAAATATGTACACGGGAGTGCTTCTTATATATACAAGAAGTGGATTTTAAGAATTTACAAGGGTAAGTGGTCAATTTTATACATATATACATAAGATGGATTTTGGTGTGATGTGTATATTCCTCAAACTTATTTGAAAACAATTTTCACACAATTTTTGAAAACTATAGTCCAAAATAGTTTTTACAAACATTTTACACACATTTGAAAATCATTTTGCAAAGGTTTTCAAAACAGTATATATAGGTTTTTCAAATCATTTTTGCAACCATTTTTCAAACCATTTGCAAATCATTTTTCAAACATTTTTATTTCACACAAAGAAAAGAAGTTTTACAAACCACACAGGTTGAAAACACGAAACAAAATATTTTCAAAATAGTTTTCAATAAATGTTCACAAAGATTTTCAAACTATTTTTTCAAACATTTTGCAAAAAACATTTTCACCTGATTTATTAATCAGTAAATACAAAAAGAATTTGAGGAATAATCACATCTTTTTATTAAGAATTTTTAATGAATTTTAAAGAATTTTTAGCCATATTTATTAAGAAAATACGACAGTACGAGTTATGGCTAAAGTATATACGTAGTATATACGACCCCCCTATACTTAGCTTGAGCTATGTCCTCATAGATCGGAGAGAAAAGAGAAGACATAACTCGTACTAAGTATAGGCAAGTCTAAAGAATAAAGGAATAATGAATGAATCAAAGAATAAGAAGTTGACCGTCCCCCCTATACTTAGGATCAAATAATCCTAAGTATAGCAGACTGTACACAACGCAGGGAGGGTCAAGGGTGGGAATGAACAGATCGTACTCAGATTGTATCCCCCTATACTTAGGGTAAAATATCCCTAAGTATAGACAAGAAGAGGAGACAATGGAGAGGATCGAGAGGACTAGAAAGACTCAGGGTGCACACCCCCCTATACTTAGGACAAAGTACATCCTAAGTATAGAAGACTGTCTACAAAGGGCGGCACCTTTTTGATAGATACAGAAGATATAAAAAGAAGAGAAGAAAAGAAGAAAAGAAGAAAGAGATGAGATCGGGTATGAACAACTCGGGATGCACATCCCCCCTACACTTAGGATAAAGTACATCCTAAGTGTAGCAGTGATGAAAGGGCTGGCATCAATTTGGTAGAATAAAATAAAAGAACTTGAAAAGAAGAAAAGAAGAAAAGACGGAAAGGAAAATCATTCAAAAATGTTTTGATGTGCTTTGCCTTCCTCTGCCTCCTTCGAGATATTCAGCTCATCCTCATAGATTACTTGAATTGAGTCAACGACGGCCATGAATGTGTCATGTTCGAGGTATGGCTTCAGAAGCTGTCCATTGACTACAAAAGGCTGTGCGTCAGCTGACAGATTGGATATCAATACACTTCCGTTGTCACGCACCTGCCTAACTACAAACGGCCCAGTCCATTTGCTCTTCAATTTGCCTGGAAAGATCTTTAATTTCGCATCGAACAACCATACCTTCTGACCTGGATCAAAGGACTTGTGGCGAATGTGCTTGTCATGCCATGTTTTGACCTTTTCCTTGTACATCAGGCTGTTGTCATATGCATAATCTCTGAATTCCAGTAATCTGTTCAGATCCAGTTTCCTGTTCTGTCCTGCTTGCTTGGAGTCCAAATTACAGATGTTAATAGCCCATAAAGATTTATGAATAAGTTCCACGGGCAAGTGGCATGGCTTGCCATACACCAGGCGGTAGGGAGACATTCCCAAGGGCGACTTGTACGCTGTTCTGTAAGCCCAAAGAACGGAATCAAGCAGCTGAGACCAGTTCTTGTGATCCGGACGCACAAGTTTCTGTAGAATAGTCTTGATCTCCCTGTTTGAACATTCAGCTAAGCCATTGGACTGCGGGTGGTAGGGTGAAGCAACACGATGCTCGATGCAGAATTTTTGGGTTAGCTTCTTCACCTCTCTGTTTATGAAATGACTGCCCCCGTCAGATATGAGGATCTTGGGGATCCCGAACCGTGCTATGATGTGATCTCGTAAGAATCGACAGACAGTCCGACTGTCGGCGGCTCGGGCGGGGATAGCCTCCACCCATCGACTGACATAATCGACAGCAAGCAGAATGTACTCATAACCCTGACTGTTAGGAAACGGGCCCATAAAGTCGATGCCCCATGCGTCAAAGACATCTGAGATCTGAATATACTTCAGAGGCATCGTATCTCTCATTCCTATGGTTCCACCCATCTTCTGACAGTCAGTGCAACCTTTGACGTATTCGTCTGCATCTTTGAACAATGAAGGCCACCAGAGGCCACTTTGAAGAACTTTTGCTGCCGTCCGTTTTCCTGAATGATGTCCTCCAGAATCTTGATCATGACATAAAGCGAGGACACTTGGAACTTCCTCCTGAGGAATTGATGAATCTGTGATTCATCACTCTAAAAGTTGAAAATAGAGTCTTGTTCCCGAGTAAATAGATGCATATTTCTCTTTATATTTTAAAATTAGCATTCATGCATGCATTGATAACATCTGCATTTTAGCATTCATATTTGCATTAAATAAGAAGCCAATTTCACTTGTAAATATTCACTTGTATATTAGATAAAATACCTTATTTGTATATATTTTATGCTGACTCTGAATCCAAGAAAACCAACTCTATAGTGTATACATTACTAACACTAATTAAAGAAAAATAGCTAAAAAATATTAACTTGTAAAATTGACCAATAAAACCCCAATCCAAGTTTGAAGCTGTGAACCTTAAAATGTACATATCTCTCTCATACAGTGTCTGATTGAGGTCTACTCACTTTTAAAGTAATATACTTTCAGAAACCTTCGAAACAAGACTAATTTCATTAAAATCGGAGCTCGTATGCAAAACTTGGGTTTTGGGCCCCTTTTGTACACTGTACATAATGACCGTTTTACCCCTGCATTTTATCCTTTCATTTTCCTAATTATTAAAAATCCAAAAAAATAGATTAAGTTGTAAATATTCTTCTCATATTTTCTTTATTTTTATTTTGATTTTTCTCTTAATTAAAAATGACAAAAAAAATTATAAAAGATAAAATGCGGTATTTTATATCTATAAAGTACCACCCAAAAATACGTTTTTGTACATATGATTTCTTTTGATTTTTGGCCCTTCACGAAAGTTGTAGATCTCGTTGAGACGAGCAACTTTCGTGTTGACCACTTTTTGATTTAATCCTTTTTGTTATTTCTTTTTGATTTTGTTTACATTTAATCTTTGAATTTTCTGGGAGCGACATGTGGCAGCTCCTGAAGCTGCCACATGTCACCCCATTTTCTTTATTTTCGAATTTATTTTATTATTTTCGGATTTATTATTATTAATATTTTATTATTACTATTTTAATTATTTTTAGTAGCCTATTATATTATTATATTATTTTATTTATTATATCCCCTTTTACCTCTTCTCCCTTTTCTTACTCCCCACTCCAAGCCAATAACTCCCCATCTTCACCACTTTCTCCACTTATTTTCTAACTTCCCCCCTCCTCTTTATATTCACCTCATCTTCTCCATTGTTGATCATCCGCCACTCCAGAGAGGTTCCTCGAGCTCCAAGCTACCTATTGGTGACAGCAATTTGTTGAGTTGTCGAGCGAAGACAGGGATCCAACTCCGGCGAGATCCACGGCCGCCACCTCCGTGCAGCAGCCTCCCTCGAGCAGCTGCCCGAGCTCGGGACCCTACCGATCCCTTGAGCGACGACCTGGAGCTCAAAGCTGAGCCCCATTCCCCAGGTAACTCCCTCCATTCATCCTCCGATCTTCTTCTCCATTTTCTTGATTCTTCTCCGTTTTTATTCGCCGTAACTGACCACCCTCGCGCCTCCCAATCACCTCGACGAGCTTCGCGTCGAAGCTCTGATCCTCGCGGTACCTTCCGCACACTCCGACGACGCATACCACATTCCTCCGACCAACAGCTCCGCCATTTGGCTGGAGCCCACTCGCCGGATCACCACACTCCATTTCAGGCCTCGCCGATCGCGCCACTCTCCTCCACGAATACTTGCACGCCTCGGCTATACATCTAACCCTTTGCAGGTCATCAATTCTTCATTGGCCGGAGCTTCACCGGAGGTCTCTTCGAGCTTCGTCTCCAGCGAGCTCCAGCGAGCCTCCGCAGCCCCTGAGCCCATCGGAAGCTTCGCCGTACGCCCCCGCTTCTTCCGAGGCACTTAGGAGCCGACGATGTTCTTCATCGACGCTTGGCGACCGAGGCGGAGCAAGCCCAGCCCCACCGGAGCTCCGCCTTCTCCTCCGCAGGTGGCGGAGGACCGTTCGAGACGAAGAAGCAGCAGCCGTTCGATCATCCGATCGAACGGCCCCCGTTCCGCCACGTATTCCATCACCGCGACCGTCCTCGTCCGATAATCGCGCCTCAGATCCTACGGCCCTCGTCCCGCCACGCGCCTTCATCGACATCCCTTGGATCATCTTGATCCGAGGGCCTTCAGGCCGCCACGTCTACGCATCCGAGCCTCGGCCTCCAAGCCTAGGCTCGGGCTACCCGACGCTGCATCGAGCCGTCGTCCGAACCTCCAGAGGTCCCGAGCCTCGCTCCGAGCCTCCGACACCCTCCGAACCTAGGTCGCCCACGTGAGGAGCATGTGCGGCCTGGGTTATTTGCACAGACACCCCTGAAGCTTTCGGAAATTACAAAAAGGTCCCTGTGAAGCAGACCCCACGTGAGGAGCACGTGTATCGTGGAGAAATTGCATACAAGTCCTGCATGTTATCGGTAATTGCATTTTAGTCCTTGTCAGCATATTTATTTATTGAAGTTTCAATTTCCAGTATTGCATTTACACCCTTGTGTTTGCACGTGTCCCTAGAGTGCATTTTTCATCATTTTGAGATTCTAAAAATTGCATGTTGTTGGAAATTTTGTCCTCCATCTGTTAGTACACGTGTTTGATTTTTGTAGGCTTATTTGAATTATTAATGAATTAATTGGTTCATTGTTGACATATTTTGCCCAGTGATGCCTTTTGATTTTTAATTAATTATCTGTGCCTTCAAAAATTATAAAAAAATCACAGTAGTCTAAGGACATCATTTCTAACACACCATAAAAATTTCATAGCATTTGCACGCATATCAAGGCCTAAATAAATAGTTTAGTGATTTTCTCAAATTAATTTTAATTAATTCATTTCACAGTAAATTTAAGTCCTGTTAATTTTCCTAGGTCCCTTATCATTAGACCCACCTAGGATAATTTTAGTTCTTGAAAAAATTGTGATTTGATATTTATTAAAAATTAAATACTGAAAATCGCTCTGTCTGTTTATTTAATTCACAGAAAATTTATTTTGAGTCGAAAAATTCCAAAAAAATTAGTGTAGGTCATTTTCATCATAAATAATCATCTGGCCAATTTTCATTATTTTTGGACTTCATTTGATACATCAATCAAATTAAACGCTAAATTGGCTCACCTTGTCTGCATATGTCTGCATAAAAATTAAAAAGACCAAAAAAAATTGATCCTCAAACATCAACACTTGAAAAATTGCTGTAATTCACCTAAGGAGACAGTTGCCTCCCTGAGATCGACCTTGGACTCCACCAAGTAAAAAAAATATCATCACTTAACAGTAATCGATAAGTGGTTTTTGATCAACCTCTCGTATCTGACTGCAACGAATTATTAACATTAATTTGGACATTAATTTGACCGAATTAACATAGGGTACCTGACGGTTATCAAAATGGCGCCGTTGCCGGGGAGGCACGGCTTAGGTTAATTTTTAGCCAATTTTCGAGTGTTTGATTTTCATTCCCTGGGTAGTCTGACCCCCGGTTTTCTTGTAATTATTTTTCTCTCATTTATTTTTTGCATTATTTTATTTTTTGTCACTCTCTGACCTCCATTTAATTTTTGTGCGAGGACCGCGAGGAGTCGGCGACATTTCGAGGACTCAGCATTTAAATTTTTGTTGAGTGAAAGAGAAGCATTGTATTTTTTTTATTCATTTTATTTCAATTTCTTTTGCATCATTTCCAGCGGTTCCCATTTGGGTTCTAGCGTCTGTAAAGATAGTGGAACCGTGTCCCCGTGTGCTGTGTGGATTGAATTTTAGATTAGGCTTGCACTAGCGGCTCCTCGAGCCACTCTAGGATTTGCTTGTGCTCGTAAATTATTAGGACCACACAATACACTTAAAAGACGCACCTAGACCGCAGATCTAGTCAAATCAACCTGTGCTTCACTCGCTAATAGAACTGCCTGTCTAGGGGCGGCTTTTCTCATTTGCATTTGCATATAGTGTAAAATTTCAATTCAGTACTGCATCCTGCATTGTAGAGAGCTGGAGGCACTGTAAGTCTTCTTACCCAAGCATTCATCATCATTTTCTCGATTGCATCGGCTTTTTCCGATTCTCTCTCTTTCGGTTTTCTAACCTAGGATAAAGGAATTGGGACTGGACGGTAGACGTGATTGCTTGTGTGGATTAATATCAGTGATAACTAATCTCTAAAATCGAGGCTGCTAATTGAATTGGACCAAAAAAATTAACTAAAATTAACCCTTGTTTGCGGGAGAGTAACCCCGACCTTGTTTTCAGGCTGAGTGAGGGTACTTGAGTGTGTGTGAACACCTTAAGGTAGAGCCCAAATCCCCGCCTTCCATATCACGTTCCGACTAATCCTAGCAAATATCACAAGTCGAATTTTTCAGATTCACTGACTAGTACCAAGTAGCCTCCGCCTGTCTCAGGTAGATAGGGGCGAAATTGCGGTACTCTGCGACAAGCTGCCAGTAACCCCCAGGGGTGAAGTTCCGGCCTTGTCAGCCTCCGCCTGCTTGCAGGTAGATAGGGGTGTGGTCATTGAATCCATCGACTTGGGATAGGAGCGAAGAAAGGAAGGAGCGGCGGTATCTTAGGCGACAGGTTAAACAGGGAAGACGCATCCGGCTCTGAGCCAACTTCCCTTTATGCCGTGTAATCCTTGCTATCTTGCTTGAAAACCACACTTAAAATTTACAAGATTAATTGGACTCGGTTTCGGGTCCTTCACCGTGTTGAGTGTGAACTCGGGGTTTTGCTCTTGCGTTTGTCTTTGTTTCTGTCGTGTGTGTTATCCTGTGTAATTACACGTTTTCTACATCAATCTTCTTCCTTTCCGATATGTCAGGATATTGGTCCACATACCCTGTGACCTCTGGTCACTCCTTCTCGACCATATACCGTTCATCTCCACCTTCCTCTTCTTCCATGTATCCTCCGCCATCCACGGGAGACCCTTACCCGTGGTCGGCTCCTGCTCAACCCGATCATGAAGTTAGAACTCCGTCTGACTTCTCCACTTCTTCGCATCTCTCACCTACTCCATATTCTGACATTCCAGATCCACTTCCATCTTGGGCTGACTGTACCTATTCTCGCGAGCTTGCAGGAATTAAAGAATCGAATGCAGAGCAAGCCACTGCTGAGATAGATGATTGGCAGAATTATATGCCCCCGTTTACTTCATTCTCACCTCAAGTAGGGACCATACAACAATTTACATATACACCTCCCGACTTGACCTTAGGGCATCATTTGATTGATCAAACAACCCGAATTGAGGGGCCTGTACATCATGATTTTCCAGACTTGATTGACTTTAGTGATCAAGCCTCCATTAATCAGCCTTCATTCGAAGAGCCTATACAATTACAAGATTGGACTTATGAGCTAGACTTATCAGTCCCTGTTTCATCATATGAGGCTCCGACTAATATTTGCCATCTAGATGATCCATACTCGACCCAGCATTACATGCCAGAGTCTAGGTATGTTGAGTATGAGACCTCAACATCTCAGCAGTCTCCTCCAATTGAGCAGAACTCTCCCATGAATTGTCATGGGAATTTTGTGGAGGATGACATTTCCAGACTTATTGAGAAAAGTGAATCATTCGGTAATGAGTTGAGAAATGTCATGGAAATATTGAACTCAATTTCTACCAGCTTGAGAATGAAAGTGGAAAAAGATATGAGTAATTTTGAGGTTGAAAGCCAAGAAAACATTAGGGAACCCACATCGTCTGTACAGTTGGAGTCCATTCTATCTCCCTCTTCTACTAACCACTTGCCCTCCAATCCAGAGTCTGATCATTCATCCATAAAAAATACCAAAAAAATTGAAAAACCAAAAAACCACATAAAAATTGAAAATGAAAATGACTTAAAAAAATTGGATCCTGCCCTAAGGGAAGCACTCGATGAAGAATTGATTTTCAAACTTCCCTTAATAAAGGCCATAGATCACTTCCCCGACCTCAAACGATTTGTGAGAAGTAAATTGATGCCCAAGAGGTCGGGCAATAAGAGGACAAGGACTGAAAGACACATAGTGTCTATGGCCACCTCCTTGGTGATGGGGAGAAAGACCAAGAGCCGCAGAGTGAAGCGGTTGCCCCGAGTTGAGTGTGAAATCAAAGACACCATCTTCACCCATGCGAGAATCGATGATGACTCACCGATAAATATCCTCCCGACCTCTGTGTTTGACAAGCTCAAATTCAGGCCAATCAGAAAATCAAGAGAGATTGTTCAGCTGGCTGATCGATCCATCAAACGGTCGAGAGGAAATATTTCAGTCATCGTTACTTTCCAAGGTGCTCTACTCCAGGTGGACTTCACGATCATTGACATCGAGCACCGAGGAGAGTTTTCCCAGTCTCCGATTATTCTCGGGAAGCCGTTCTTAGCCTTAGCTAAGGCGACTATAGATTGCGAGACTAGGGAGATCGATTTTTCAGCATTGGGAGCGCTTCGACCTCATCCATTCTTTGATGAACTTTACTCTAAGGAGACCCACACATCCGCTGACAGTCATGACCATCGAGAGGAAGATGAGTCCCACCTCTCTACTACACCTGAGAGACCGATTGTCCGGACGACCATTGGATCAGAGACTCCCCACACCTCCACTTCATCAACTGCTTGCACCACCACCGTGACAGCTTCTAAGGAGGACTCACGACCGGAAGCTATCATTGAGTCGGACACGATATTTGAGGATTGCCTTGATCATTTCAATGATCCGACACAAGAGCCCAATAATGCCAAGCCAACTGAGACCACTAGCTCCTTCCCGAGACGCGTGCTGACCCTTCAGGAATATTACAATCTTTATGGTGACTCGTCTGATGAGGAACCCATAGTCAGCACCACACCTCGACTCGGACCTTCTAAGGAAACAACTCAGACAAAATTGACTCCACATAAAAGCATGGTTGCTCCCTCTTCTAGTCGGTTATCTAGTGAGAGGAAGTCGAGAATTGATTCCTCGAGGTGTTCTCCCGAACCTCTCAAGGCGCGTCGCTCTCCACTCCCTTTCAATGATTCAGGTTCTAGAAAATCGACTAAGAAAATTTCCTTCAACACACCAGAGAAGGAATTTTCGGAAGATTCCTCATCTGGTCCAGATAAGGTGATTTATATGAGTGAGCTCAGTTCGGTTGTTCTTAAGCCTTATCTAAGCAAGCAGCCATGTGTTGACCCGCGTTGGACGATCCCTACACCTAACTATTATTCATCTGAGGACGATTCTGACAGCGACACATATGTATATTATCCACCTCCTCGCGTCCGCAAGAAGGTTCGTCACAAACCTTCTTAATCCTTGTATATTCTCACTCTTTCTTGTACATACATTTCTCTCCCTCCCTCCCCAGTGATTCGAATCACTCGCCCCGGTTCCATATAATCTCATGACTATACTTAGGATAACCAGATCCTAAGTATAGGGGGAGAGTGACCCGCATCTATTCATTGTACATCCTCCAGATCATATCGGGTCTCTTACTCACTCCTGTCCTATACTTAGGCTGAGCAGAGCCTAAGTATAGGGGTACCGATGCCCGACATGTATATATTTATCCATTCCCCCTCTTTTCCTCGTCCGCCCCATTTCTGATCTTCTTCTACACTTAGGCTGCCAGAGCCTAAGTATAGGGGGGCGGAGCGACTTCTATACATTTTTGTTATTTTAGCTCTCCTACGCTTAGCCCGAGCTATGTCTTTTTAGTCGCTTTCGTGCTCTGAGGACATAGCACACGCTAAGTATAGGGGGGCGTGTATATATTACATATATACTTTACCCATAGCTCGTACTTTCGCGTATTTTCGCGTATTTTTGTATATATTTTGCAATAATTATGGGTGGGTAAAAATTGAAAAAAAAAATTGTATACTTGTACAATACTTGTAAACCTTTTAATTAAAAAATAATAATAAAAATAAAATTTTGTATACTTGTATAATATGTACTATATGTATAATACTTGTATAAAAAGTTGTAAAATTCTTGTAAAATTTGTTGTAAAACAGGTTGTATACCAAAAAAAAATCGTGTATACTATGTACAAATTATATCAACTAAAGATTGTTGTAAATAATAAAAAAGAGATTGTTGTATACCAGAAAAATAAAACAAAAAGGCTTCTTATTTACTCTTGCATATTATCCTGTATTTTCAAAAAAAAAATCTTGCATTTCATTCATAGCATGTCATCTGCACATCATCTGCATATCTTGCATATGCAAAGTGAAAAGCTAGTGGGTTCTGAACCAAGTTATGAGTAGATATTGAGGATGGACTTGATTTGACCTTAATCCACCTAATTTCAGAGGAACCTTATAGGAACTGGAGTTAAGATTTCTCAGGTCAAGTGACTTAATTCTTTGAGTCCGCAAGTCTATGTTCACATGTCATCTTGATTAGTCTAAGTAGAATATCTCGTGCACACGCATGATTCTTATAGACAGTGACCTAACTTGGACAAGCACAATGCACGTAGCTCTTCATTGATGAGGTGGTGAGGAGGTAGAATCCTTTAGCTTGGAGTAGCACACGGGTGGAAACATCCGTCCTCCTCTAGGGAGGGTAGTGCATCTCAACCTATTCTGGTGATGTTGACATCTGAGGACAGGGCGCTGTGGGTTGCAATAATGCTTCAAAAGAGGGATAGTCTACTGGCTCAAGAGGAAAAACTCCTGATGTACATGCTGCACCTTGTATATAGTTCCAAAAAAAAAGAAAAAAATGCAAGAAAGAACTCCAAAAAATCAGACAGGTCCAAGAAAAAAATAATACCTGTCGGAGTATGTATATTAGCAAAGAAAATGCAGCTGGATGACTTGGCTACACTGGTCAGGCATCCCGGGATAGGTAGCTACACTGGCTACCATCCATTCTTTTCTCTACCCCCTCCTCTTGAGTTGGTCGCACTTGAACTTAGAAGGGAATACCCCGCTCCTCGAGGAAAGAGTTACTGGACCGGGTTATTGAGTTACCTTGTTAGAGGAGGCTGGTTCCGAGTCATTTCTGATGTGGAGAGCTATTTTACACTTACATAGTACAAGTAAGAATCATAGTCATCAGAAATATGCGTTTGAGGATTTGTTCTGACCTGACTATTGAGGAGTCTTGAATAGAAGACTTGTGGAACTTGAAGTCTGTTAGGTCTTAAGTTCAGGTCCCAATAAGGTTCCGCCACACAATTAATCCAAAGGACGAGTCAATCTCCATTTTAAGCTTTTGTTCATGACCTTGGTATGGAACCCAAAATCATTTCACTCTTGCATTTCATTTAGTTGCTCGGGGACGAGCAAGGTTTAAGTATAGGGGGTTGATGAATCTGTGATTCATCACTCTAAAAGTTGAAAATAGAGTCTTGTTCCCGAGTAAATATATGCATATTTCCCTTTATATTTTAAAATTAGCATTCATGCATGCATTGATAACATCTGCATTTTAGCATTCATATTTGCATTAAATAAGAAGCCAATTTCACTTGTAAATATTCACATGTATATTAGATAAAATACCTTATTTGTATATATTTTATGCTGACTCTGAATCCAAGAAAACCAACTCTATAGTGTATACATTACTAACACTAATTAAAGAAAAATAGCTAAAAAATATTAACTTGTAAAATTGACCAATAAAACCCCAATCCAAGTTTGAAGCTGTGAACCTTAAAATGTACATATCTCTCTCATACAGTGTCCGATTGAGGTCTACTCACTTTTAAAGTAATATACTTTCAGAAACCTTCGAAACAAGACTAATTTCATTAAAATCGGAGCTCGTATGCAAAACTTGGGTTTTGGGCCCCTTTTGTACACTGTACATAATGACCGTTTTACCCCTGCATTTTATCCTTTCATTTTCCTAATTATTAAAAATCCAAAAAAATAGATTAAGTTGTAAATATTCTTCTCATATTTTCTTTATTTTTATTTTGATTTTTCTCTTAATTAAAAATGACAAAAAAAATTATAAAAGATAAAATGCGGTATTTTATATCTATAAAGTACCACCCAAAAATACATTTTTGTACATATGATTTCTTTTGATTTTTGGCCCTTCACGAAAGTTGTAGATCTCGTTGAGACGAGCAACTTTCGTGTTGACCACTTTTTGATTTAATCCTTTTTGTTATTTCTTTTTGATTTTGTTTACATTTAATCTTTGAATTTTCTGGGAGCGACATGTGGCAGCTCCTGAAGCCGCCACATGTCACCCCATTTTCTTTATTTTCGAATTTATTTTATTATTTTCGGATTTATTATTATTAATATTTTATTATTACTATTTTAATTATTTTTAGTAGCCTATTATATTATTATATTATTTTATTTATTATATCCCCTTTTACCTCTTCTCCCTTTTCTTACTTCCCACTTCAAGCCAATAACTCCCCATCTTCACCACTTTCTCCACTTATTTTCTAACTTCCCCCCTCCTCTTTATATTCACCTCATCTTCTCCATTGTTGATCATCCGCCACTCCAGAGAGGTTCCTCGAGCTCCAAGCTACCTATTGGTGACAGCAATTTGTTGAGTTGTCGAGCGAAGACAGGGATCCAACTCCGGCGAGATCCACGGCCGCCACCGCCGTGCTGCAGCCTCCCTCGAGCAGCTGCCCGAGCTCGGGACCCTACCGATCCCTTGAGCGACGACCTGGAGCTCAAAGCTGAGCCCCATTCCCCAGGTAACTCCCTCCATTCATCCTCCGATCTTCTTCTCCATTTTCTTGATTCTTCTCCGTTTTTATTCGTCGTAACTGACCACCCTCGCGCCTCCCAATCACCTCGATGAGCTTCGCGTCGAAGCTCTGATCCTCGCGGTACCTTCCGCACACTCTGACGACGCATACCACATTCCTCCGACCAACAGCTCCGCCATTTGGCTGGAGCCCACTCGCCGGATCACCACACTCCATTTCAGGCCTCGCCGATCGCGCCACTCTCCTCCACGAATACTTGCACGCCTCGGCTATACATCTAACCCTTTGCAGGTCATCAATTCTTCATTGGCCGGAGCTTCACCGGAGGTCTCTTCGAGCTTCATCTCCAGCGAGCTCCAGCGAGCCTCCGCAGCCCCTGAGCCCATCGGAAGCTTCGTCGTACGCCCCCGCTTCTTCCGAGGCACTTGGGAGCCGACGACGTTCTTCATTGACGCTTGGCGACCGAGGCGGAGCAAGCCCAACCCCACCGGAGCTCCGCCTTCTCCTCCGCAGGTGGCGGAGGACCGTTCGAGACGAAGAAGCAGCAGCCGTTCGATCATCCGATCGAACGGCCCCCGTTCCGCCACGTATTCCATCACCGCGACCGTCCTCGTCCGATAATCGCGCCTCAGATCCTACGGCCCTCGTCCCGCCACGCGCCTTCATCGACATCCCTTGGATCATCTTGATCCGAGGGCCTTCAGGCCGCCACGTCTACGCATCCGAGCCTCGGCCTCCAAGCCTAGGCTCGGGCTACCCGAGGCTGCATCGAGCCGTCGTCCGAACCTCCAGAGGACCCGAGCCTCGCTCCGAGCCTCCGACGCCCTCCGAACTTAGGTCGCCCACGTGAGGAGCACGTGCGGCCTGGGTTATTTGCACAGACGCCCCTGAAGCTTTCGGAAATTACAAAAAGGTCCCTGTGAAGCAGACCCCACGTGAGGAGCACGTGTATCGTGGAGAAATTGCATACAAGTCCTGCATGTTATCGGTAATTGCATTTTAGTCCCTGTCAGCATATTTATTTATTGAAGTTTCAATTTCCAGTATTGCATTTACACCCTTGTGTTTGCACGTGTCCCTAGAGTGCATTTTTCATCATTTTGAGATTCTAAAAATTGCATGTTGTTGGAAATTTTGTCCTCCATCTGTTAGTACACGTGTCTGATTTTTGTAGGCTTATTTGAATTATTAATGAATTAATTGGTTCATTGTTGACATATTTTGCCCAGTGATGCCTTTTGATTTTTAATTAATTATCTGTGCCTTCAAAAATTATAAAAAAATCACAGTAGTCTAAGGACATCATTTCTAACACACCATAAAAATTTCATAGCATTTGCACGCATATCGAGGCCTAAATAAATAGTTTAGTGATTTTCTCAAATTAATTTTAATTAATTCATTTCACAGTAAATTTAAGTCCTGTTAATTTTTCTAGGTCCCTTATCATTAGACCCACCTAGGATAATTTTAGTTCTTGAAAAATTGTGATTTGATATTTATTAAAAATTAAATACTGAAAATCACTCTGTCTGTTTATTTAATTCACAGAAAATTTATTTTGAGTCGAAAAGTTCCAAAAACATTAGTGTAGGTCATTTTCATCATAAATAATCATCTGGCCAATTTTCATTATTTTTGGACTTCATTTGATACATCAATCAAATTAAACGCTAAATTGGCTCACCTTGTCTGCATATGTCTGCATAAAAATTAAAAAGACCAAAAAAAATTGATCCTCGAACATCAACACTTGAAAAATTGCTGTAATTCACCTAAGGAGACAGTTGCCTCCCTGAGATCGACCTTGGACTCCACCAAGTAAAAAAATATCATCACTTAACAGTAATCGATAAGTGGTTTTTGATCAACCTCTCGTATCTGACTGCAACGAATTATTAACATTAATTTGGACATTAATTTGACCGAATTAACATAGGGTGCGGGAGCGTTATCAGGAATACACCTTCTCCAAATGCAATCTGCTCCCTCACGAAACAGATACGGGTCTTCCCACTGGTAGAAGTGGATTTTAGACAAAAATCTGTCTATTTTTAACTTAGGCCAGTCCTGTGGGATTTTCTTGGCAACTAGATAATTCACAATGTCCGCATACCAAGGAAGTGAGGCGATAGACAGAATCGATTCATCTGGAAAGGTCTCTGTGATAGGCTGCAAGTTCAACTCAGGAGACTCCGGTTCAGGAAGTCTTGATAGATGATTGGCCACTACATTCTTTACCCCAGGTTTATCTCTGATCTCCATGTCAAACTCCTGGAGGAGAAGGATCCACCGGATGAGACGTGGTTTGGCATCCTTCTTCTGCTGTAAATACCTAATGGCCGAATGGTCAGTGTAGATGATAACTTTGGACTCAAGAAGGTAAGATCTGAACTTTTCCAAAGCAAAGACTACCGCCAGCAGCTCCTTTTCAGTAACAGTATAATTTCGCTGAGCTTCATCGAGCGTTCGGCTAGCGTAGTGAATTGCAAACGGTACATTGTCTTTTCTCTGTCCCAGTACAGCTCCGATGGCATAATCCGACGCGTCGGTCATAATCTCGAAGGGCTGAGTCCAAATCGGCGGCTGTAGGACAGGGGCCTGTATGATGAGCTCTTTCAACTGATTAAAGGCAAGGAGCACACTGTCGTCTACAATGAACTCATTGTCCTTGCCAAGCAACTCAGTCAGCGGTCTGGCCAATTTGCTGAAATCTTTAATAAATCGTCGGTAAAAACCGACATGGCCCAAGAATGACCGGACTTGCTTGATGTTTGTAGGTGGCTCCAGCTTAGAAATTACATCCACCTTGGCTGGGTCAACTTCCATGCCACGTTTGGAAACAACGTGACCCAGCACGATTCCTTCGGTCACCATGAAGTTGCTCTTCTCCCAGGAGAGCACGAGATTCACTTCGCAGCACCTCCGTAAGACTCAGTCTAGATAGTCCAGACATTGATCAAATGAATCCCCATAGACCGAGAAATCGTCCATGAAGACCTCGAGAAAGCTACCCACCATATCGGCAAAAACTGCAAGCATACACCTCTGAAATGTGGCTGGGGCATTGCAAAGCCCGAACGGCATTCGTCTGAAGGCATATGTGCCAAAAGGACAGGTGAACGTGGTCTTCTCTTGATCTTCAGGAGCAATGGCAACTTGATTATATCCAGAGTAACCGTCCAAGAAACAGAAATATTCCTTCGCGGCCAATCTCTCCAAGATCTGGTCGATGAAGGGTAGCGGAAAATGATCCTTCTTGGTGGCGAGATTGAGTCTTCTGTAGTCTACGCACACTCGCCAAGAAGTCGGTACTCTGGTTGCGATCTCCTCTCCTTTGTCATTTGTCACAATGGTGATCCCTGATTTCTTGGGCACAACATGCAGAGGGCTCACCCATTTGCTGTCGGAGATGGGATAAATGAATCCCGCATCACACCATTTCTGGATTTCTTTCATAACCACCTCTCGCAGGTTCGGGTTTAATCTTCTTTGCAGTTCTCGAGAGGGTCTGCAATCGTCTTACAGAAAGATGCGGTGCGAACAGAGTGACGGACTGATCCCGTGGAGATCGGAGGTTCGCCAGCCTATCGCCTTGCGGTTACGTTCAAGAACCTCCATCAGACGAGATTCTTGATCTTCGGTCAGATGTGCATTGATGATGACCGGGTACATGTTCGGTTCTCCTGCAAGGAAGGCATACTTCATATTGGAGGGCAAGGGTTTTAGCTCTGGCGGTGTCTGAGCTGCTTCGGTGGTGACCTCAGCTATTAATGCAGGTGGTGATTCTTTCAACTGTGCGATGTCCACCATAATCTGCTCTGTCTTTTCTCTCAGATCCTGACAGAATTCCTCGATGATTTCATCTTCTTCCGAAGATGCTTCCAAACTCGGCTCCTGGTTCTGAAGGCATAACGATCCCACGGTAGTATTTTGTAGTGCATCAGCAAGGTCCTCATCTTGATCGATACACGGAAATTCGACTGCGGTCTCCACTTCCTCCTCTGGACAGAGGAGTCCGTGGATCTCATTATCATCCAGGAAGAGGTTGGTGTCTTGAATCTCGGCTAGAAAATCGCAGTCTTCATCATTCTTAATCACCCTTGCACACGATACAGATGTTGGTTAAACGGGCGTTCCCTCAGACAGGGTCTCTACTCGGATAATTTCATTGCCAGCTCCAAAAGTGATTTCTCTTGTCCCATAATTCACTACTGCGTTTGACGTCCGCAGGAATGGCCTTCCGAGTATGATCGGGGTAAGGAGCAATGGAGCAGGGACGTCCATATCTAAGACCACAAAATCGGCTGGGAAAGATTTTCCCTGAACCGTGACGATCACGTCCTCCAACAGGCCCCTAGGCCGCTTGACTGACTTGTCTGCAAACTGCAGAATCATCTTTGTAGGTTTGAGCGGTCCCAGCTTGAACTCCGTGAGTAGTGAGGCTGGCATCAGATTGACAGATGACCCGCTGTCGAGGAGTGTTCGTTCGAACTCTTGATTGAACATATGACAACGTACAAGAGGTGCTCCCATATCTGGCTTTTTGTCCGGGAGGTTGCTGATGGCATTGACGGTGGCCATAGTGAGGATGTGCTTTTCAGATTTACCACCTTTGCTTCGGGAGTTATGTGGAGTTGGCCTGCGCTTGGTTGTACATGCCTCCTTGAGTCCTTTCTTCACAGCTGGCATGTACTCAAGAGCTTTCATTAATGGCATATTTAACACCAAATTCTGAATGATTTCTATGATAGCAGGATCAGACAAAGCACTTTTCAAATTTTTCATTTTTTGTGTTTTTTCATTGCTTCAGGAAAAGGAATATTTACAAACTCTTCTCCAATTTCATTTAAAATAGTGTCCGTGTTGTTGTTTACAGGTAGATGACAAAAAGGAATGGATTCATCTACAATTTGTGGACCAAAAATGACAGGCTCGGCTTCGGGTGCTGGCATTGGACTCGCTGCAGGTGCGGTGCTCCTCCTGTCAGGAGCTGACTGTGATGCGGGTGCAGGCGTCTCCAATGCTGGCCAGTCTCCACCGAGGTTACTGCTATCTTTTTGTATTTTTCTATTTTCTTCATTTTTTTGTGATTTTCTGGATGCTGGTGCTGCTCCCAAAATGCTTGCTGGCCCTGGTGTTGGCTGGACTGACGATTCCCCGTCAGATGCAATATGCTTTCCTTTCGCCGTCGCCGATGGCTGGAGTGTCCTACCGCTCCTGAGAGTAACAGCGTTAGATAAAAAACAATTAAATTCACCTGATTCGGGTCGGACACTGTCGGCTACCTGCTCATTGAGTCGGAAATTGTTAGGATTAGCTTCGACCTGGGCTGGTATGACGGTTTTGGCTGCCGTCAGGTCGTCGATCTTCTGGTTCATCTCAGCCATGTTCTTCATCAACTGTTCCAAACAAGCCAGGGCCGGATTGGCAGGTACAATCTCAGAGGATTCCCCCAGCTGGGGTCTAGAATGCTGGTATTGCGGCTGAGATTGCGACTGGTATCCTTGCGTAAATTGTTGAGGAGGGGGGTTTGATGAGTACTGTGAATTGTGCTGATTGAATTGGGCAGCCGGCTGTTGGTGGTAGCCCTGTCCTCGATATCCGGACTGCTGAGGACCATGTTGATAATTCTGCCTCCACGTGTTTCCATGCGAAGGAGGCTGGTACTGGTAAGGCTGCTGGAAGGGTCTCCCACCCTGGTGTTGCTGCTGGAAGGGCCTGTTGCCCATGTTCTGACCCTGAGAGTGTCCCTGAGGACGGGTCAGCTGCGCTTCGTTGTTCCAGACGCCATTGATCTCCTGGATCAGCGGCGGGGGTGGAGAGAACTGCTCGGAGTAAGCGGGCTGGTGCTCTGGTTGATATACAACCATCTGTGTCTGAGGCTGCGGTGGCTGCTCCGGGACCTGCACGTAGTATACGTGCTGGACTGGCTGGGGCTGCGGTGGAGTCGGCTGAGGATTTTGCTGCATTGTAGGCTCCTTCTTCTCAGCGTTCGGCTCGGCAGAGGTAGACACAGCGTTGTACATGTTTGCATTCAATGCTCGGACGAGCTGCTCTAGCTGCTGGGAGATCTGGTCGAGCTTCTCCAGACCTTGGGTCCTCTTCTCTATAATTGCCAGTTTTTCGAGGTCCTGCGACCTCTTCTCGATGATGTCCACTTTGGACAAGTGGCTCCCGATGATACTCAGGTTGGAGTTTTCATCTTTGTCCTCGGTGTGAGAAGCCATGTTAACTGGCTTGCTGATGGCGGTCGGTGGCTTCATGTAGATCCGGGATGAGGATTGGGCTGCTTCCCCCTCAGCCATTTCTTCAAAGACATTCCAAACGACATCCTCGTCCTTGTTAAAATGTGAACCGCCGCAAGCTGCATCCACGAGCTTTTGGCTCTCAAATGATAGCCCCCCAAAGAAGTGTTGCACGAGACTGGTCTTGGGTATTTCATGGTGGGGGCACTTCTCCTGGAGATCCTTGAATCTCTCCCACGCTTCATGGATCGTCTCGTGGGGCTGCTGGCAGAAACTGGAGATCCGGGCACGCATCTGGTTTAATCTCCCCAGAGGATAAAATTTATGGAGGAAAGCAGATTTCAGTTCCTCCCAGGTGGTGACGACCTTCCCGAGATGATCGACCCAGTAAAGGGCCTTGTCTTGAAGGCTGAAAGAGAATGCGGTCATCTTGATCACATCCAGGGGAACTCCGGGGTAGTGAGCAGTGGAGCAGATGCGGTTGAACTTCTTGAGGAAAATATATGGCTCCTCAGTGGTGTTTCCATGAAAGGTGGGAAGCAATGACAGAAACTGTGGCTTTAGCTCGAAGTGAGCATGCATTCGTGGAATTTGAATCCACTCAGTGATGCGCCCTGCTCCTGGGTTGTATGTCTGTTTGAGTGTGGGCTTGGGCTGCGGTGGATCTTCTTCTGCTGCTTCAAAGTCAGGTCCCACTGAAAACTCATCATTGATTTCAAAGTTCGGCTCCTCTTGTCGGCCATCCCTTGCATCGGCCCTCCTCCTTAGATCATTCAGCATGTCCTGGAAGGCTGTTTGAGCCAGGGCTTGATTAGTCAACTGCTGCTGAATGGCTTGAATGGAAGCCAGCAGTTGACTGTTAACCTCGCCCTGCGTGGTATATTGTCCTTCCGTTGCGTTGTCTTCAGGCTCCTGCTGGGGCTGTGGTCCTTTTCCCCTTCCTCCTGCCATTTCTATTTCTGCTGGGTTGACTGGCTCGAGCTCTAAGTCTGCACATGGTAGAATGCCTCGATCAGTCTGAATTGCAGCACCAGATAGAGAGATGTGATCTGTGTCAAGGTCGACACAGAACTTTGTTAAGGACGGCGATGTGTAAGGAGTAAAATCAATGGCCATCCAAAACGGACAAAGTTCGGGACGAGAGTGGTCCCGGTTTACTGAAGAAGGCAGGGAGTCTGGAGGTCGGTTCATAGGGTTTGAACCGGTGTCTCGGGAATCGCCCTGAATTATTAGAGAGGGTGAACGAATGGAGCCGATGTGGGTGCCGACAGAGCCTCGACTAAACTGTCCATTCGTCGCCATCTCGAAGATCAAGAGGAAGATCGATGTGGATGAAAGATACGGGGGTCAACAAGAATCAAACGGAATGTAAAACAGTAGAAGGCTCACAATGAGCGAGGGTCAACTGGAGGGAAACAAAATTGCGCAATGGCGCGATATTTTTGATCTTGACCTAAATGTGATTAGCAATCAAACACAAGACAAGGGAGTTCACCAACTCAACACGTGAAGCCGTGAAGGTTCGGCTTTTATCTTTGTAATTTTTATCTTGTTTTCAGGAATTTATCTTTCAAGGAGTCCTTAGAGCGCTACGCCTATAGGAGCGAGAGTACTGCCAGAAAAGTATTCCTGTACTTGTCCTCCTCCTGTGTAACCTGTAACTTGCACTTTTTAAGGTCCTTGTAACCCTTCCTGGATCCCTACTCAGCCAAAGAAATAGAGGGAGGAAGCCGATAGGCGAAACCGATACTTCGGATCTCGCTCACAACGGAATCACCCGTGAGCGTGCAAGATCCTACTCGGACGCAGCCGGTGAGACAGACACCCCCGTGAAGGCGTGGCCTATGCTCGGTACTTCGGACAAGGTCGGCGCTCAAACAATAGTGAGTCACCACTGGCGACCAAGCCCTACTCGACTACGTACGATAGTAGCGCCAATACTTCGGAAATCCAGGCGATACACAAGGCAGCCACAAGTTGGGTTTTGGGCTCTAATCCTTACGAACGCTCAACTCACTTGGAAGGAGACCTTCCCATGCAACCTGAAAACAAAGGAGGGTGTTACTCTCCCCAATCAATGAGTCCAATTACTAATTTTTTATTTAGGTCAAAGTTTTCTTAGCAGTCCCTTTTTTTTAGTTTTTTTGTGTTATCGCTTCTTTTGAGTAGATTCAAACAAGTGCCTAACGATTTTGTATTTTCTCTATCCTAAGGTATCCAAAATCAGAGGGAGAAAAGAGTCGGGAAAAGTCAATGCAAGTCGGCACCAAGATGGAAATCTCACCTTTGTGCTTATATGATGAATGCAAAGTGAGAAGACTTACAGTGAATCCCAGCTCTCTCCATGCGGGATGCAAGGCAGAAATTTATAAACCTAATCTATATGCCGGTTATGCAATGCGGAAATCGTCCTAGAACAGGCAGCTGCTAGCGTAGAGAACCACGAGTTAACCGCTAACTCTCAATCCTAGTGTCCGGTCTAGGCTCACTCCTCCTCTGCTCAACACATTTGAGTTAGGAGAAAGCGCTTGTGTGGAGTGAGCTCGCGGCGCGTGGATCGAGAGCCAATGGTTAACTACTTAATTAATCTAAGTCCAAATACGAACTATAGGAGCATGCAAGAATTATTAGGGTGTTTGGACCTAGGTTACTCGAATCAAGCAGGACCTAATTCTAAGAGCTCAATCCACAAAAGAAATGAAAAAGAAAACAAAACCGGAAAATGACGGTCGAGAAAACACGAAGAAAAGCCGCGGTGAGCCCCCGGGTGAACAAACACCCGGAAATTAGGCCCGAAGTGTTCAAGTCTCTAAGTCCTGTATTATTACAAATTAATCAAATACTCTCTCTCACAAAAATAAAGCAACTCTCTCTCTCTCTCTAGTTCTCCTGCTCTCTCCTGCCGGCTAGGGTAGAATAGCCGACTCCTCCTCCCAAGGCTGCTCAGAATCCCCTAGGCGATCCTCCTCGGTCGGCGGTCCCTCGCAAGAAAACAAAAGAGATGTCAGACAATTCAAAATAAATAATACACAAAATACAAGTAAGCAAAAATGGCTAAGTGACTAGAAAGACCCAAAGATACTCTACAAGCCGATGCTCCTCGGCAACGGCGCCATTTGAAAAGCGAGAATGCGAGAGCCGCTAAATAGTGGTCTGACAAGTCAGACTCACTGTCGCTGGTGCGACTGCTCAAACTTCCTCGGTCTTCAACAATTAACCCACACAATCAATCAGAGAATAGATAGCAAGGATTAAAATTTATTATACCCTACTAAAGATGTACAATGGCAAGCAAGTAGGGGTCGAACTCAAGAAGCAAAGGTGTAAAGCACGGATAAAAATCCAAACCTAGGTCTAACAAGCTACTTAGCCAATCTAAAATTTTTGTGGGTTTTTGATTTTTATATTTTTTATTTAATTATTAATTTTATATTTTTGTATTTTGATTTTTAATTTACTTATTTTTATATTCTCTTTTTATATTTTGTATTTTTTTTCTTTTTCAATATTGGAAAATAAGGACAATGTAATAAAAGAGACAAAGAGGTATTTATAAAAATAGAGAAAAATATTCAAAAATTAGGAAATAAAGTCTTTTTGGTCTTTTTATACTTTTTTACTGTTTTTGTGATTTTTGGGTAATTTTTAGGATGTTTTTGGCATTTTTAATTGCTGAAATAAGGCAAAACAGTGGAAATAGGGCTGGCTGTGACTAAAATGCTAGTTAAAATTAACAAACAGCAACCAAAATTTTTCACACTATTTTTCCAATAAAAAGGACAAAATAAAGAACAAACAGGAACTGAGTTTGCTACTTTTGGATTTTTCTACTATTTTATATATTTTTTTTAAGTTTTTGAGTGTTTTTAAATTTTTAGTATTTTTCTTTTGAGATTTTTAATGATTTTTGGCTGGGAGTTAAAACAAACTAAAAGACACAAAATATATTTTTTTGGAATTTTTCTGGAGTGTTTTTTATATTTTTTTATGGATTTTCTAGGCTAGACAGTGCAAAAAATAGATGTTTTTGATTTTTAATAAATATAAAAATGCAATAATTATGGAAAATAAAAATATGGCGTGGAAATATGATGCAACAGGAGCTTGATGCAATTTTTTGGAGATTTTTTAGTGATTTAAAGATGCATGCATAAAATACAAGAAACAAAAAGAAAAGGCACACATGTAGGGGCTTTTTCGTAATTAATCAGGAATCCAGGGGCCTACACGCAAATTTCCAAAAAAATTATACACTGCAAACAAACTTTTGGGACCAATAAGTAATACCCAAAACACGAGGGTATCCCCGCAAAATGTCCAAACCCACGTGCGTACGCACGTGGATCTGGCGGGGGTATATCCGCAATTATCCAAGAATCTTGAGGCTTCAATGCAAAATTCCAAAAGTTTATACACTATAGCCTATTGTTTTAATACTAACGACAAATAACCAAAAACACAGGGAGGTCCCTGCAAAAACGCCAAGCTCACGTGTGACGCACGCGCCTGGCGGGGACCCACTCGTGATTACCGAAAGTTCAAGGTGCTGATCGTAAATGTTTCAAAAGCTTTAAACAGCAGACAAAGATTTTAAATTAAATATTTAAATCCAAAAACTGCCGGGGTGAATTTGCAAAATTTCCCGACCTCAAGCGCAATCGAACGGCCTTGCGGCGTTCACTTGGACACGTGGCGACGCCGGGTGCGCCGATACCCCTTCGGCTTTGAACGGCCGCGATTAAGTCTTGACGCTGCGATCTACGGCTGGCGGCTCCAGTAGATTGGACGGTTGTGATCAAAAGAAGGGGGGCGGGATGGACGGCAGCTGTAGCATGCCCCCCTCCCCCTTGTTTCGTTTTTTTTTTGCCCAGGCGCGCGCAGGTGGGGTGGCGCGCGGACGGCCAGGCAACGGCGGCACGCGGCCTCTCCTCCGGCGAGCTCGAGGCTCCCTCCAGATGTTCAGCGACGCACCGGGTACCTGCAAGAAAGTATGGTGAAGAAGTCAGGGGCAAAATGCCCTGACTTCGTGGAGTTTCCACTAGGGGGTATGGAACCGTGAAGGGTGAAGTCGGCCGGCGAAATGCGATGCCGGTCGCGGTTGGATCGAGAGGAGATGAAGATAACCAAACAAGGATCTTGATCAAATAAAAGCCACTGGGGCTTTTTAACATTCAAACCTTAGAGAAAAGAAGAGAAAAAGAGGAAGAAAATACCTCACCCGCGCGAGCACGCTGCGTTCTCCGGCGAGAACTCCGGCGAGGGAATCGAACTCAATTCTACACCGATTCGCCCAGCTGAGATGTCCTCCGCACTCCTACTGTCACCAAGAATCCAGACGAGGGTCTAGGGTAGGGCTTTTGCGGTGGAAGAGTGATCAAAAAGCCAATGGAAGTCGGGGGGTCCATTTTGAACCATGGTCGAGGCACGATGTTCAAGGGCGTGTCACGGGCGAATCCTTGGTCAAAATGCCAAAATGATGCATGGGCGTGGTAGCTGGATGGTGTATCTTCAAAAGTCGTGAAGAAACCGAGGCCAATCGGTGAAAGGTGCGGTCTACAAAAAACCGCAAAGTCCAAGGAAAAATACAGTCTGACATGTACAGACCTTGGTCAGAGAGCTGACCAAGGTCAACCAAGGGCTGAAGCTGGTTGGTCTACGTGGACCAACCAGAAAAACCTTGGAAAAAATGTTTTATTAATTCATTTTAAAATAGAAAATGAATTAATTAAATTTTGGTTATAAAATAAAAAATGTTTAAAATTTTATAAATTATTTTATTATGATTTTTATTTATTTTTATGAGTTATATTTTAACAAGTTGCTTTTATACCCCTATAGGTATATATATCTATATATTTAAGTATTTTATTTTTATTTAGGTATTTTTAATTTTATTATTTTTGTTTCTTATTTTATAAAATTATAAAATACTTTTATGTACATAAATATATTTTTATTTTATTTTATTGATACATTTTGTATATTTAATAAAATAGAAGTGTATTTTATATAGGTATAAGTGTATGTATAGTACCTATGTATCAAATATATACAAGTATTTTTATTTGAGTTTTATTTATGTTTTTATTCTGATTTAAATGCACATGGTTATTATAAGTATTATTTACAACATTATAAAAATATAAAATTATAAAAATAATAAATAAATAATAAATTGAATATTTTAATATGTACAAGTATACAATGAGGGTCCAAAACTCAACTTTCAAACCGTAGCTCCGCCAAATGCGAAACCACCGCCATTAATTAGCTTATTTTCTTCTATATACAATTAAAGGTGAGTACGCTGCATTTGGAGTTTTTATTTGTGAGATACGGGTCTGGGAAGTTGGCATTCTGGATTTTTATTCAGACCATAACTTTTCATCTGTATATTATTTTCCTGTGAAATCAATTTTGTATTTTTCTTTATTAATTTATCTACAACTTTCATGTACAGAGTTTCTTTATTTGATGAATAAAAAGTGGAACCAAAAATAGGTCCCAAAATGAATAAAGAATGAATAGAGTGTATAGGTATTTACACTGTATTTTAGCCCTTATCTCCCCCTACTTTATTCCTTGTCGACCTATTCATCAAGATGCCTAGGTCTCGGGGTTTCGGGTCATAAAATATTTACAATATTTTATTCTTTTTCTTTTCTTTTCTTTATTCTATAATTTCGGCTTTAAAAAACACAATTTATACAGTATTTACACACCTATGCCTGAATACTAAAATGCATGAATTAATGATATTTATACGCATTTACTAAGGTTTTTAAGGCCAAAATGATAGAATAAAGATGATGAAACATGGATTCATCACCCTCGACGCGAAAGTATACCTTCCCGCTATCATGGTCAGTCACTGCCTTGGCTGTGGCCAAGAACGGACGACCGAGAATGATGGGGGTATCAGTCACTGAATCAGGGATCTCCATGTCCAACACTACGAAGTCCACGGGGAAGTGCAGGCCATGAATAGTGACGACAACGTCTCGCAACAACCCCTTCGGCCTCTTGACTGATCGATCAGCAAACTGAAGGACTGTCCTGCTCTGTCTAAGAGTGCCCAACTCGAAGCGGTCGAGAAGGGCTGCCGGAAGGAGGTTGATAGACGATCCGCTATCTAATAGAGTCCGGTCAAACCTCTGATCTCTAATGTGACATCTGACATAAGGGGCTCCTGAATCTGGCCTCTTGGCCGGCAGACGGTTCTGGATCGCAAAACACGTGGCTTTCGTCAGCACATGGATCTCTGAATGGTGGTTCCTCCTCTTCCTCCTGACTGTGGTCCTGTCTCTCAACGAACGCTGAAGAAGGGGGATGTGCTGCAAAGCCTCCTGAAGAGTCAGCTGTATGTGAAATCGCTCTATCATCTGCTGGCTGAACTCTTCCTGCTCTCTTTTTTTCAGATTTTCTTTTTTCTTCCCCTTCCCCATCTGAAGGGCTCTAGGGAAGGGGATCACTGGGTCCTTCTCAAATGAAGGACTAGGAAAAGGTCTAGACGGCTCGACGGTCGGATCCGCACATACATCACGCACCACAGTGGGACCAGAAAAA
This sequence comes from Ottelia alismoides, assembly GCA_037367405.1. NCBI lineage: Eukaryota > Viridiplantae > Streptophyta > Magnoliopsida > Alismatales > Hydrocharitaceae > Ottelia > Ottelia alismoides. The sequence goes on from JAZKJV010000104.1 coordinate 681,698, forward strand.
ACCAAACCTTTTCCTTTATTCACAACAGGGTTCCGAGATACATCAGAAGTGGGAAAAACAACAGATCTCTCAACAAAAGTATGGGTGGCCTCAGCACCACCATCGGCTGGATCAACTGGAACTGGAAGACTCGCGGCCTCAGCACCACGCTCTGGCTCGGCATCCTGGGTGGCCTCAGTACCACCTCCTCGAACTGGTGAAATGGCGGCCTCAGCACCGCCTGTGGAGTAAGCATCCTTGGTGGCATCAGTACCACCGTCATCATCTCGAGCGGCCTCAGTACCGCTCTCCTCCTCCTCATCTGGCGCTCTGGGTGTGTCCTCGTGGTGTCGCTCAGACAAGGCGCCGCCTGCTGGCATCCTACCGCTCCTAAGTGTGACAAAATCAGCATCAAAAAGGTCTGCAGTCATATCATCAAATGGATCACTAGGAGTGGCATACTCAGTGTAAGCTACCTGCTCAGATTTCCGCTTCAGGCTGTTGGGGTTCGGCTCGATCTGGGCAGGGATGGCGGCCTTCCCTCTCACTATGTCTCGCATCTCCTGGCGGAACTCGTCCATCTCCCGTCTGAAGGTAGCCTGCTGATCTGTGAGGAGGCGGGCTATATCGTCCAAGGCGGGTCTCTCGTATGGTGGACCATGAGAGCTCGACGGGTAGCCTCTCTGGTAATAAGGCTGCTGGAACTGGTGCTGTGGCTGAGAGGGGTATGAGGGATGCTGCTGCTGGTGAGGCTGATCTCGCCTCCAAGACTGTCCCTGCTGATAGGGACGAGGACCATAGGACGACTGCTGCTGCTGTGGTGGGTACACTGGGGGCTGCTGCTGCTGCGGCTGGTGCTCTCTCTGATGGCCGTACTGGCCTCCCTATCCTGACGGCTGCTGCTGGGGCTGGGTACCTCCGGTCCCCCACCGGAATCCGGGATGGTATCGTCGGATACCGGGCTGAGGGCGGTCATACCAAATCCCGTTGACATCCATCAATGGCTCTCCATCGTACTGGGGTGGCGGGAGTACTGCCAGAGGCTGATCAGACTGGTATAACCACCATCTGCAAGTCTGGAGACGGTGGTGACTGGTAGATGGGCTGCGGCTGCTGGTACGGCTCCGCCTGTACAAGGTGAACCTTTCTAGACTGCTGGTGTGAGCTGGAGCGCTGGGACGAGCTGATGCTGCTGCCGTGATCGCCTCGCGACTGAAGACGGGGCTGGGAAGACGTCTGTGCCTCCTGGAGACACATGAGCTGGGTCTTCATGTCGCTCAGAGTCTGTGCCATCTGCTCCATCTGAGTGATGCCCTGGCACTGCTTCTTCTCAATCAGCTCCATCCGATCCAACTTCTCGCTAATGATGCCCATGTCCGCAGCTGAAGACTCTGCCTGTGCTGCTGCTACTGCGGACGAACTGGAAGGACCGGCGTCGACCCGCGCTATCCTCTGGAACTGCACGGGTCCTGGCTGCTGGGGTCTGCCCTGAGTGTACAACCGGGTCTGGGACATCACCATGTAGTTCTCGGTCATCTCCTCGTAGATGGCCCAGACCTGGTCGTGATCCTTGGCGAAGTAAGACCCGCCATAAGAAGCGTTCACCAAGCCCTGAAGCTCTGGTGTCAGCCCACTGAAAAAGCTCTGCATGAGGTTGGGCTTGGAAATGTCGTGGTGCGAGCATCTATCAGTCAGCTCTCGGAACTCTCCCATGCCTCATGGAACTGCTCGTTGGAGAGCATGGAGAAGTTGCTGATCAGGGCTCTCGCGGCATTGGTCCGCCCGAGTGGATAGTACTTATGCAAGTACTCGGTGCGGAGCTGCTCCCAAGTGTAAACAAACTTCCCCAGATGCTTCAGCCAGGTGGCTGCTCTTTCTGCCAAAGAGAAGGGGAAGGCAATCATCCTGATGGTGTCCTGGTCCACCTGACGGTCGTGGACAGTACTGCAAATCATCAAAAACTCCCAGAGGTGGAGATGGGGCTCCTCGGTGGCGAGGCCGTGGAAACGGGGGAGAAGCTGCAAGGTGTTCGGGGGGAACTTGAAGTCCCCCACGATGGCTGGTAGCACAATCTAGTGATGCATCAGTGTCGATCCGGGGTTGTGCAACTCCCGCATCGGTCTCGGTGGCTCTCCTACTCCTGCCGCAGCGGCTGCCGCTGCGGCGACGGCTGCTGCGGCTGCTGCGCCTAATGCTGCTGCATCATCCGGGATCCTCGGCCCGTCTCTTCGCTGCTCTCTCTCTGCACTCATCAGCTCCATCTCTCTCCTCATATCTAGCATGAACGCTCCCTGATCCCTCAACTGCTGCTGAACTGTCTCGAGGGAGGCGATCAGGATGGAGTTGATCGCACCCTGGTCCAACACAAAGTGCTCAGGCTGTGGACCTCGACTACGATCATCGGAACTGCCGGCCATGGTGTCTGCAAAATCAAATTATCCGAACTCAGGTGTCGATAAATCTGCTAATCTCTCTCTGGCACTGGTCTCTCAGATCCGAAAGAAAGGGGGGTCGAGGGGGAACAGGGCAGAATCATACTCGGGCTTGGAGAGCTGGTCTCTGCTCGCGCGAGCCAACCTAGATGAACGGGTAGACGCGCCCGAAAGCGGTGCAGCCAGAGGCTGCCTAAGAGATCGTCTGCCCATCATCTTGATGTGGCGAGTAAGGCGGATGAGATCTGGAGAAACTATGATGACAAACAAACCCCTCAGTTCACCAACGCAACACGAGCTGAAGACCGTAAAGGCTCGGTCAAATTATCTTGTCAATTTTATTTTGGTGAACAAACAAAATATCAGAGCGATTACGTGACCTGCTGGGATACCCGATACTATCCCCAACCGACTGTCCCGCACGAAAGAGTCGGTAATCAGCCGAGGAAGGTACCGGAGGGCTCTACCTAGTGTACGGGTCACTCTCTCGCACAATCAAACCAAACAATGAGGGGGTTGCTCTCCCCAAGATAAATTTTTAGATCAGGTGTCTTTTAGGGTCAATAGCTTAAGCAGTTTCAATTTTATTGTTTTTCTTTTTAATCTTTTTTTCAACAAAAGGCCTAACGAATTTTTCGGTTCTCCTGATTATTAAGTCAAAAACAAGGGGAGAAGACGAAAAAGCCGATGCGCGAAGAAATCAATGATGCATGCAAAGATAGAAATTCGTACCTGTCTCCAGCACTCTACATGCAATATGATCTACGCAGAAATGTAAAGACAGAAAAGAAACTACCTATATGATGCAACGGTAAAAACCGAGTCCTAAGCAGGCAACTTCTACTCGAAGAACCGTCTAACTGGTCACCGATCCTTCGATCCAAGAGTCCGGTCTCGGTCTACCCCTCCTCCTCCCGACACATCGGGTTCAGGAGCAGCGCTTGGCAGGGCAGGCTACGGCACGTAGGCTTGAAGGGAGTGAGTCAGTTATTTTTATTATCCTTTTATTAGTAGGTCCAATTAACGATCTATAGGTGCAGGCAGTCTATTAGGTGTTTGGATCCTACTCAATTACGGCACAGTCAAGCAGAAAGTCCTACAGCTAGGGGCTCGATGCAAACCGCGTAAAACCGTAAAAGGCAACGAAAAATCAAAAACCGCGAAAAAGCCGTGAAAAACCTAAGGGTCCCCCGAGCACACCGGTGCCAGGCGAAACAGACCCGCTACAAAGTCCAAGTCCACATTGTCTGTCCTTGTATTATTACAATAATTCTGAATGAAATAAAAGAAAGTCTAGCTACTCTAACTACTCCTCTCCCACTCAGTCTCTCTCTCACGCTCTCCTGTGGCTCCGTGTAGAAGGGAGCCGCCTCCGAATCCCGCGGTTGCTCCGGCTCCTCGAGAGTCGCCGCCTCAGTCCTGGGCCCTCGCAGAAAGAGTCAGAGTGTCATAAACCAAGAATAATAATCAAATATAGACAAGAAAAACATACAGGGGTATATGTGCAAAAATGGCAAATAAAATAAACAAGCAAAATCAAGCAAAAACAAAAATAAAAGAAAATAAAAGAAAATAAAATAACACAAAAACAAAAGAAAAACAAAAGCCGCGGACTCAGAAAGAGCCGCGGAAAGCCGCGAAAAAGAAAACAAAGAGAAAATGAAAAATAAAAAGAAAAACTACTAAGCCGTGCTCCCCGTCAACGGCGCCATTCTGATGGCACGCCTGATCACTCGGGTAAAAGGTAAACAAGGGTCGTTGCGACCCAAGTAAACAAGCGTGGTCGATCAAGAAAAATAGACCACCAATCAAAAGAATAAAATCGTCAAAACTCAACAATAGCGGTCTCGCTATTAGATTAACCTGGTATAGCGACCAGGGTCGAACACAAGGAGCACATAATGGCCTTGCAGCCTACGAAGTAGTCTAAAAAAAGAATAAAATAAAAGACAAGTATTTTTGGTGGATTTTTAATTTTTATAATTTTTTGGATTTTTAATTAATTAAGAAAATAAGAAAACAAGTGAATAAGCCAAATACAAACAATTATTAAACCACTCAAAAATCAACCAAAAATTCAAATAAAAATGTTTTTATGTATTTTATGTTTTTACTGTTTTTGAGTAATTTTTGTTATTTTTCCGATTTTTATTTATTTTTCTAAAAATAAAACAATGCAAAAAGACAACAACAATGCCAAGCCAAGCTTGGGAGACTTAGATAAAATATCTAAAAATCCCTAAAAAGCCTGTAAGTAATTTTCTTGTAAAGAAGAAAATTCAATCAGCCACTGGAATTATTATTTTTGGGTTTTTTTAATAATTATTAGAATTTTTATAGGTTTTATGGGGTTTTATAATTTTTATGAGTTTTATATAATGAAAAATGACCAAAATCGGTCAGAAATTCAAACAAGCCAAAATAAACACTAAGTATTTTTTTGTAATTTTTAGATGTATTTTAATATTTTTTTGTTAATTTTCAATTCAGACAGTAAAGAAAATACGAGTTTTTGATTTTTAAAAAGAGCAAATGAAATAAAAAATGTCCCCAAAAATAGGAGAAAATTTTACACTATGGCAGGAGCCATGTATCCAATTTTCATCGCATTTGGAGTAGGTTTGATATTTTATTAAAAATGAAAACCTAGGTACAGTGCATAGGGACCTGTACGTAAATACCAGAAGTTCCAGGGGGTCCGATGCAAAATTTCCAAGAAGTCACGCGTGAGGCGCGTGTCTTGGGCACACAGGGACCTAATTGCAAAGAAACAAAGTTCCTAGACTATTTAATAACGAGTATTAAAAGTCCAGGGGCTTCGATGTAATTAACCCACTAATAAATGCACATGCGCATAAAAATCATTAACAGGAGCATATCTGCAATTTTCTAAAAATTTTCATTCATTTAGGAACACCCGAGAACTACAAGACTAAACATGCAAATAACCCAAAGAAACACGTGTCGGCGCACGTGATACACTACACACAGGGGCATACATGTAAACAGCAGAAAAGACAAGGTCCAAAGTGCAATTTACCTAATGCAAATAAAATACTAAAAATATTTACAGGAATAAAACTAAACTACTCAGAAACTAAGGGCCTAAGGGAATATTTACCCTTTATTAAGTAGACCGTCAGATGGGCGCCACGTGTGCTGATCGACGGCTGGGGAAGGGTGGCGCCCAACGCTGGGGTCAACGTCCTGATCTAGCGGCTGGGGTCTCGCCACGTGGAGGATCGGTCGGCTGGGAAAGCGACGTGGGACGCCCTCACTGATCGAACGGTCCCGATCAACCCTCCAAGGATCGACGGTGGTGGCTGCTCCTCAAATGGACGGTGGAGATCAGAACTGGAGCTGGAGGTGCATCGGACGGCAGGGAAGGATGGAGGACGAACTAGGTTCCGGCGAACTTCGCCGGGCTCATGCAGGCGCTGGACTCCTCCTCGAAGGCCTCGGATGATCGGAGAAGGAGCGTGGAGGCCTTCCGCGTCTACTGGTGTCCTCCGATGGCTCGACGGAGCTCTGGGGACCTCAGGCGAGTCCGGTGGAGGTCGAGCTCGTGCACTGATGAATCCACGTTTCATCATCTTTATTCTATCATTTTGGCCTTAAAAACCCTAGTAAATGCGTGTAAATATGCGTAATTCATGCATTTTAGCATCTATGTATATGTGTGTATATATTGTATAAAATACGGTTTTTAAAGCCAAAATTATAGAATAAATAAAAGAAAAGAAAAAGAATAAAATATTGCAAATATTTTATGACCCGAAACCCCGAGACCTAGGCATCTTGATGAATAGGTCGACAAGGAATAAAGTAGGGGGAGATAAGGGCCAAAAATACCAATAAAATCCCTTTTATTTTATTCATTCTTTATTCATTTTGGGACCTATTTTTGGTTCCACTTTTTATACATCAAATAAAAAAACTTTGTACATGAAAGTTGTAGATAATTTTATAAAGAAAAAATACAAAATTGATTTCACAGAAAAATAATGTACAGATAAAAAGTTATGGTCTGAATAAAATTCCAGAATCCCAACTTCCCAGACCTGTATCTCACAAATGAAAACTCCAAAATGCAGCATACTCACCTTAATTGTATATAGAAGAAAATAAGCTATCCAATAGCGTGGTTTCGCATTTGGCGGAGCTACGGTTTGAAAGTTA